>CM040401.1:25630298-25672298 GCA_022702515.1 Ilyophis sp. 1 JC-2022
TAGATAAAATCGAGTATGTACATATATATATATATATATAACAGCCTATTTTTTACCATTGGTTTGTATTCTATACATTATTAATACGCACAATATCTTATAAGACAGTGACTATATTTATGCACTATCATAAATCACACATTCAATTGGCTATAATTTAGTAAAAAAGGAGTTGACCTAAAAACAGTGAAAGATCAAACCAGTAGGCTACTAATAACTAGGCTATATGAAGAGATTTTTCATTCATGGTCTTCAGACTTGAACATCATACAGTTCTCACAATGAATTATTTTTCCAAGTGAGACCCTTCATTTAGAGTTCGCAAAATCATGTCGTTTTTCACGAACAAGCGACACGATCACAGTTGAAAACCGTGGCCAAATTTGTGCCAAGCCATGCAATTATCAAATTATACAGAGAGTTATTATTTGACACTGCGTGAATAGTTTTAATGGTATATTAGAAAATATTTATAAGCTCCTGGTCCAAATTAGTTGGTGAAGCATAATTTTTGACTGATATTGTTGGAGAGAGAAAGTCTACCCGGTCAACACGTAAAAATAATAACAAAAACCAAACAATCTTAGGTTAGACATGCAGTCAAAAACATATTTTTATAAATTATAAAACTCAACAGAAAAAAAAAATTATTAGATGGACCTGTTTTCGCTGTCACTTACCATATTCGAACTAAGTTGTTGCTTGCAAAAAAGAGTTTCAAATGTTTTGGCAAGCGGGTAGTTCAATCCCGATAGGATAGATTCAATACAATTATTAATATCCTTAATTCATTGTATATACCTACAAAACTAAAGGTAGATTTGTGCTTCAAGTAATATATGATGTCGGAAATCCATTTGGAGAGGAATAGCATCCATAAACGTTTGCATGTACAAATTGTGTTAAGTGCACCCCTACCGTAGATTTAACCACAAACAAGCACCTAGTATTTCTCACCCTTGACCGTAACAAACTGTTTACAATGGCACAAAAAAAATCTTGATTTTTAATTTATTTTAGCATTTAATGGATGTAAACATTATTCAGGCAGAATAGAGCTAAAAACATAATGTTTGAAGATAGTCTACTGATGTCTTAAAATGTATTTTACGTACATAGAAAGTCGAATCAGCTTGAAAATAATGTACCCAAAATGTGAAATAGATAACACCAAATAGTGACTAGAAACAATGTTCAAATGTGGGACATTTGTTTCCATTTATAATTTTTTGTTCAATAAAAATATGAAATGTTCTTAAATTTTCAATTAACAGGGCATCTTTCCTCAAGTCAATTTCGATTAATAAACAAATCCTTAATTCTCGATGATTCTTGTTGCAAACTTAGATTGATTAGTTATACAAATTAATAATGTTTTGTTACTTGCGATGAAGAGAAATCGAAAATGTAACTTTAAATAAGGACGTATACGCACTTGACTGGATCTTCAGGCTCGGATGAAGGTGATTTCTAAGCTCTCATGCATTAACCTTTCATTATCGAACTTTTTACAGAACATGGCCCCTGTATCATGCAATGTGTTTAATATACGAGTTTTAAAAATACATAGGCATAATAATATCTTTCAAATGTCATGGTATTATTGTGGTATAGTTACAACCGTGGTATAGGCCTAACTGTTTCTTAAAATAATTAATATGCGTTCATTCTATGGTGTTGTATTATCTTTTGTCTGTGTATTGTATTATTCTTTAACTGCATCAAAGCTTATGCAAATGTAGCCCCCTTGTTATTTAGAAGTTGGAGTGATTTTATCTGAAGACAAATACATGAAATTGGAGGTTGACATCAAAATTCAGCCTGTGAAATTGTCGATATCCTTTGAATATTGTTTATTCTGACAGAAGGGTAAATCTGCAAAGCTTTTTTAAACCATTCGTCCGCAGTGTCTCGAAAGCCTTTTCGTCATCACTTCAGCCCGCCATAGCTTGTGTATTAAGAAAACCTGTCTGCATAGAAAATTGAGTTGAATTGAATGTTGAGAATTATTTGTAGCCTATTTTTACACTTCCTTCAGAATCACAGAGAATAGGTATATGTTTAACTGATCACTTATGAGTAACCCTACACAATGAGTGAAACAAATGGATTAAATACCAATAATAGCTCTCATGCGGTTGAATTGATACGTCAGTTTATTTTTAAAAATATAATTTAATATTCACATCAAATAAACACGATATTTTTCCGATGTGGCGAAAAAGCATGTCCTACAATTATTCGCCCGTTGTAGATAATACAACGTTGTCCCACCATAAGCTTATTAAAACCGTCATGACAAAGAAAGAAATACATTTTGTGAACAAAAACAAAATGGTCAAGCTCAGTATTTAGACTTTTTTTATTTTTTCATTAATTCCAACAGTGCAACCTTTTAGGAGGAATGCACAGGCTACATGTACTTTAAGTTTAGTGTGTAATACAAGGCGATTTAATTCAACCAGTTTAAAATTGGGTGATTTCAACCAGTTTAAAATTGGGTGATATTATCTTTATAAACCGTTGGCGGCTACATGCTTATTTTTCTCACTGCGAAGTGGCAATTGTCATTAATTAAATGATATGACGAGCAACTCTTGTAGAAAAAGAAATTCCAAACCTATAGATCTTCAGGACTTCCCACCCAACACAACTGAGGTGGATTATGTCTATTATGTCTATAATCTGTTTTTAAAAAAAAATGCAAAATAGATCAGCACGTAGCCTATATGTGTGCAGTCACCGACGTGGCATCTATGGACACAGCGATAAAAATAAGAAAAAAAACATAAAAAAACAACAACAAATAGAAAGGCAATATTATCCATCTACTTTTTCGCACCTATCTTTTTCATTTTAAACATTTTTTAGCACACACACCTGTATATATATATATATATATATATATATATAGAGAGAGAGAGAGAGAGAGAGAGAGAGATTGTATTCAGGCATTGGCGAACAGCGTGAGACTGGCCCCTCTTTTCTTTTTGGGCTCAGACAGGGAGAAAAGTATTCCTCCCTGTTACCAAAAACTGACGGAATTAAGCAAAAAGCTCTTGGGATGAAAAGTAGGCCTATATCCCAGGAGTTCAACAGGACAATGCTCTCCTAGGGCTTCTCTAGTTCGTCTAGGGAGGCGAATTTAATTTCCCCAAAACGCCTCGCACACCTCGTCACTCTTTTGTAGGTAAGGCCAGAAAACAGAGCAGGAAATTGGGTTTCTTTAACCGTAAGGATGGGGAGACATTTGCCTTCCCTGTGGGGGTAAGCCTGGTCTTAGAGGAGCCCCAGGTCTCCAGGGCCTTGACTTTATCAGCGCGCAAGTGCTTACCTCAAACACTTCACAGCATCACCTGTGCCGATTGTCTCCCAGGCTCTGCTGCATAATGGCTGGGGCATTGCCTATTTACACGTGAATTTTGACAGTCATGTCAAGATAAGGATTCCGAAGCCTCGTTGTGTAATGTAAAAAAAAAAAAAACTCCAGCTATGTAAAGCCCTGTCATAATGATTTGGGGGTGATTGTTAGGTGGCTCATATCTGTTGTGCGGGAAGGGAAATTTAGAGATTACATTATCTTTAGCGTTGTTCTTGTTCCAGATTATGTTTGTTCTTATATTTTCAAATGTTTTCAAATGGAGAAAAAAATTGAACTTTTTTGTGGATGGCCACTCTGCACAGAGTCAGATAATAATTTCAGTCGGCATATCTGAACTCAATCATGTTGCAAAATTCGGTTCCCGGCGCAATATTGTAATCACGAGGGACATCATGAATGGTTGTTATTTATCTCTCCCGATGCATGTATGCACAAGTAATTCTGACCCATACGGATACATATGAATGAAACTGCTGCCGACCAATCCTATTGGTATAATCACCTTTCCTGGGAGATATAAGATAAATACATTTCTAAATGATTACTCCTGTGACACAGGGCCATAATTATGCAGTAAATGCTATAATTATGCAATGACTGGGAGTTAAGTGCTACCCCAGAGGTGGAGCAGTGTCATTGTCTCCCCTCTCCAGTAAATAGAGAGAGGGAATTACCACTCTGGGAGAGCCAGAGAGATGACTGTCCTGCCTGTGTATTAATTTGTGATGGTTACCTGTACAGTTTAAAAAAACACTGCGCAGGTGATAGTTTGACTGGACAGTCAACAACTGAAACCATTTTTCAGTGCAGGTGTGTGTTTGCGTGCGTGTGTGTGTGTGTGTGTGTGCGCGCGTGTGTAGTTCCCATCTGAAACAGCTGCTGTACAGAATGGTGTACCCCAAGAGCGGGCAAAGTACCAGGAGGTTTAAATGCTTGCAGTAAATAAACAGTGGGGAATTTTCACCACCACAGTGTGTACCTGCTGAGAGAGGAGAGGAATTTGAGAATCACTTAGATTCTGTCCAATGTTGATATAACACCTGGAAGCTGAAACAGCAGTACTAGTGTTTATATTTAATGAAGGTATTGGAATGAATTCAAGCCCCATTTTGCTAACTTGAAGCCAACATTTGCAAATTAATTAAAATAAGTCACAACAAATCTCAATAACCTTTTTGTTTACGAAAGCTCTCACGTTCTCTCTGACCTGTCGAAAGCCATATCCATTCTGTTGCTAAAGTCCTCTGCATGGTCATCATTTCCTGTACACTCACTAACTAATAATACCTAGGTCATACCTGGATTTTGGGGTTTTAGAACAAGCAACATGAGTACATTCTTCATCTGAAAAGAGGGTATAATTTATTCTAGTTTTTTTTTCTGATTGAGGTTTGACATCTGAATTTATCCTATAGCCTGAGACATCAGGTCCTCCTGTCCTATTGTCCCAGAATCCCCTGCTTACTATCTCCCACCTGCTTACCTACTGGGAAAGGTGATTGCAGCACATGGTCAGTATATTCCTGACTCCTGATGCTAATGATTCATACAATACTACTACTACTATGAATAATAATATTATTATTAATAATAATAATAATAATAATAATAATAATAATCATCATAGACCAAGTTTTATTCTGGTACCTTACAATGCTTTACTTGGGATACAATATTTGGAATTGTGACTGTCTGTCTTTGAAGTTTCTGCTGAAATTGGTTGCTCATAAGAGTTTTTTTTATTGACTGATGGCTAAAGCACACTCTTGATAGATTGTTTTATTTACCCGTTCCACAACATCTGGTTTCTAGCTTTCCTGATCACCGTACACAGCACTGGGCTTGGCTGTGACTCCCCAGACTTTGAGATTTATTGCTGGGGCTTACAGCACTCGGCTGTGTTTGGGATAGCACTGTCCAGCTCCGACCTACTCAGATCTTTTCTCTGGTCTGTTTCGACAAAAGACGGCTCCTTCGCTCTATCTGTCCGTCTGTCTCTCTCGATCTCGTTATCTGCTGCTGGAATGCTGTCAAAATGAAGGTAATGTAAATTTGTGACGGCGCAGGGCAAAAACAGGCCTGGGATGTGATGTCTCCCGGTGCCGGATTGCGCATGGTGGTCCATTGATTCAAAAGGTTGGGTAGTGGACCTGAATCCCTGGGACAATGGCGCTAAGAACCAGACGTTTTTAGTCAGCACTGCAGAGCCTGGGCCGTTTCGCACATCCCAACAATGAGCTCTGAAAGGGAGTCTTGGAAAAAATTATCTGCGGGAGCCCAGTCTCGGTCTTTAGCGGGTTCTGCCGCTTTTTTGTTTGCGCTGACATGAAGATTTATCACGTAAACATTACAGTTTAAAAAATACATATTGAAACAATTTTGACAAACAGTGAGACAAAAAGGGGAATGTGGACCCCTGTCACGGGAGCCTGCTCGTCGGGATGCGAATGGTACGGCATGGAGGTGAATCGCCAGCGCGTCGTATAGCTTCGCTTCAGGAGGCCTGAAAGGCGAGCCGGTTTCGCTGGGGCATTGTGCGTCACCGCACAAGGGCAGAGGACCGTGAGAGGCAAAACAAAAAGACGTCCGAATGATTAAAATGCTGCCAGAGCCTGCTCGGTGAAAAGGTAGAATGCAAGTACCCAACGTACACAGAAAATAGTCGACAACAAAGAGAGCGGAAAACTCTAAAGCCTGCTAAATAAATAGAGACGTGAATAAATAATAATAATAATAATAATACATAATCTGTGAAGGACAAACGCTCCTTGATTATGCATAAAACTACAGGCAGTTATACCGGTTCTTTGACATTGAAGGGACCCATCTGGCAAATTAAGTGGCACTGACCTCGTCAGTGGTTGTTGCTAAGGAAGCATATTTGAAGGCTCATCGGTAATCTCCCCTAAATCAGCCTAATAGGCCATTTCAGAAGGAAAACAGTGATTAAGTATGACTAACTCATTTGGATTTAATTTGCGAGCGTGTCACTCCGCTCTTCATGTAACTAAGCATGAGAGTGCCGGAGAGGTTGCAGTCAAACCACTGCATGCTAACATCATTTCTTTTTTCATCAATGGAAACCTATTTGAGTTTGTAAGCTAATAGTAAACATATTCTGACTGCGATGCAAAGATAAACAGCAGAGTATCATTCTACTGTAGCACGCTGGCTGTAAAAACACGGCATGCTGACTTCTTTTCTTTTTTTTGCATGAATGGAAAACTCTTTGAGTTTGTAACCTAACGGTCTGTAAACATATTCTGAGTGCAATGCAAAGGTAGAGAGGAGAGTATCAGTTTACTGTGACACAAGGTTACTCTACTGCTCAGATGTAGTTTACACTGAGTTTGTGACACTATTTTGGCTTTGTCACAAGATTTCATAAAATATTTTTTCCGTGATTTATCTCAGTGGATTTATTAATAGAAAAAAATAAATGTAGGCACAATATATTTATTCAGTGACTTATGTTTTTTTAGTCTAACAACAGTATGTCCACTATGTATTTCGGTTTGTTTTATATATCCCATAAAACACTGTAAAAACTTTGTTTCCAGTACGGGCCATCGTGTTTGTTGGAATCAACAATAATTTATAGCAGAGAACTGCAGCAGATGCAGGCTGTGAGCTTTTTGAGAAAAAGAGACATAGGTGTAGCTCACATTCCAACCCTGTCAACGAAAGTTATTCAGGAAAAAAGGAATCGGTCGGAAAAGACAATTTATTGCCCGACCCAGGAATTCCTCAGACTCCAGAGCTGGGAACGGGAAAAGCAAAGCCAAAGCAATGAACAACCATGGCATTTTTATCTTGATTGTCAGATAAAACAGTATCTGTTCTCATAAAACTGCTCATAGAGTCTTTAGCAAGGAGCACTTTACCGCCACTTATGTTCCTTTTGCTTTCTGGCTTCTGATAAAAATCACCCAAACATTGTGTAATTAAGAGGGCCAATAAAAACAAGGGGAGCAGGGGATTGGTTCCTGGGAACGACCTGGTCTTCTTCTGTGTCAGGGAGCAGAAACCTGCATCCCGTAGGCCAGGCGGAGTTGGGGGAGCGCGGGGAGGTGGGGTGGAGGTGAAGGAGTGGAACCTCTGGAACTCTGGTTAGCCTCACTGCGGAGCGGTTCGAGAAGTTTCCCACCGCAAGACACGCAAAGAGAGGCAGCTGAACGCACGGTTCAAGGGCGTGACTCATCGCCGTCTGTGGCCGAGGCTCTCTGATATCACCACCTACGTCTCCAGCGCTTCGTTAGGAACACGTTCTGTTTGAAGGACTGGGTTGGCTGGCTATCATTAGACTGCGACAGACATTGCGCCTCTGTAGTTGTCACCTTTTTCAAGAGTGGGAGATAGATAGATAGATAGATAGATAGATAGATAGATAAATAAAGAGGGGGAAAGACAGATTGAGAAAGATGGCGATAGATAGATAAAAATAGAATGAGAAAGAGTGAGAGATAGATATATATAGACAAAAAGACAGACAGAGAGAAAGAGAGAGACAGAGAGAGAGACAGAAATAGAGAAAGAGAGCAAGACAGAAACAGAGAGAGAGAGACAGAGAGACATATACAGAGCTGGCGGCTTGGCCTCATCCTCAAAGCTGTTGCACTTAACAGAAAGATGACTGGCATGTGGAAGGGCTGTCAATCAGTCCGACGGGCTGTCAGGACGAGGTGCGTCATTAATGACAAGGCCCTGGGGGCGCTGGGGCGCTCTGAAGCTCTCCTTGCCCAAACACAATGTCGTATTTACCTGTTTGATTTCAGTCTGTCTCAGACTCCCTCGCCTGAAACAATGGCGTACGCTCTCCAGCTCCTCTCCGCTGGACCACCAGAGCTGCGGGCGTGTATGTGCGCTTGCTGCTGGGCGTGTTTGTGTACGCAAGCAAGCCTGAGTGACTAATGACTCTTCAGGAGCTCCCACGTAAGGACAATGAGGGCGGCCAGTGAACAGGGGGTGGGGGTGGGGGGGGGGGGGGGGGGGGTTTGGCGACTGTGTGCGTCAGTCATTCGAGGGCTTTCATTTTCTTACCGTATTTATGATGACTGACCCCCCCCAACCCCCCCTCATATCTCCTTTGAGCTCTTCTAACAGTAATTTGTCACCCCATGCAAAGTTTATGCATATAGATGCAGGGTGGCGTGTGAGCCATTGCTGTTCGTAAAGCGAGGGAGGGAGGGAGGGAGGGAGGGATGAACTACCTTTCCATGAATAAGTGTGTGGAGAGGGATTTGTATTGCAAATACCTCCCACGCCTCTTACATAAACAACATACATGATGCAGAGGAACGCCGGGATATAGATTCATTGTGTTTTCCACTCTTTTTGGAGAAAGTGCTTTTTTTTTCGTTAGGGGAATACAATTAATTCAACCTTGCGAAAGCTGAATATACAGTTGCATGAAGCAATAAACAATAAGTATTATATGACATTTAAAATGCTGAATCTACTTGAAATGTACCCTTGGAAACAATGTGTAAGTATTATTATGGATAAATTCGAGAAGCCAATTGATATATGATTGAAATGAACATGTACATAAAAAATGTTTTACTCTACGATCATTGTCTCCTCTTATGTTTTATTGTAAGATTTTTTCTAGGGTAAACTTGAATATGTACAGTGCAGCATGTGTGCATGTGTGGATGACAGTATTACTTGAAATATATTGCAAATCTTTTCATGTGCATTTGCTGTTGGCATCCATTTATCCGTCACTTTACATTTGATTCATATTTGTGCATGAAGAAAATGGCTTGTCAATTGTCCCTTTTTGATGCATTTACGTATACTCCCCTGAATACATTCGCTTCGCAGTCTATGTCCGGATACTGTACCTCCAGTTATTGGGACGAGTACAGGACACATGCACATAGTGGGATTAGCTCTTTTAAGATGTGCTTGTAAAATATATTTAAATATCTGCATTCATTTCGTTATCATTTGTTTGAAATGGAAGATGTCTGGCGTATGCATTAATGCTAACGATGCTACCGGTGTAAATCTGGGTGCTCTGGTCTGCCAGGGCTTCAGGAGGTCTAAATTGAGGGACAGACGATGACCTAAGTGGTACGTTCAGAAGTGTGTGTCCCCCCCCCCCCCCCCTCGGAGATGAGTCCATGCATTTGGTCTTTTGCTCTGTAAAGGTAGCAGCTGTGGTTTGCCTAAATTGTTTAGTTCACGTTGAACTCCTGGCATCACTAAAATCACAGGGCAATATTTCAGGCCAAAGTGGCTGCTCTGGATCCTGACAGGCTTTGATCAGTGCCGTGCAGGGTGTCTTTCTCTGTATGAAAATCCAGGACTGATTACCAAAGGTCAGATCTGGGGATTAGAGTGCTCTGTGGTTTCCCCTCTCATGGTGCTGTTGGCTTCTCTTTCCGCGGCCTTCCCGAAATGTGAAATGGCTCGAACCAGGAGAGTACGACTAGAGAACAATCCCTGTTATTTTACAGATCTGGGGGTATGTATTCCACAAAGCAGGATGAGCAAGTTAGCCAGATAACTCTATAATACCTCTATTAACATACTAAGGTGTTGCCTTGTTATGTCATGTGTAGTTTCGTTTTATAAAAACACTTGCACATAAAATGACCGCCTTTTGCTACCCCTAACTTTAGCATTTGATTAAGCTGATGTTGAAGTACATTTGGACGCGATAAAAATAGTGAAAATGTGAAGTGGTGTGACACAGTATCCCATGCATTTGTCAGCTGGTGTTTTGGCCTTTTCAGCGTTGTTGTATATGTAGCTCAGTACAGCTGTGTGGGACGGTGGCTCAGGGTTCGAGGCAGGTTCAGGAGGCCCGTGGTGTGATGTGGTCCAGAGTTCAGAGGCTAGGTAAACACAGCTGGTGTTCCTGGTTGCCGCGGAGAAGGCCTCTCCCGACGACGCGCTGAGAATTCTGAGAACATGGAGAATGCTGCCTCCGTGTCCAGATACATCACATCTCCGGAGTGTTTTTAATAAATCAGTCTCTCGCTGCTTTTCACCTCTTTCTCTGTCTGTATGTGTCTTTCTCTCTCACTGTCTCTCTCTCTCTCTCTCTATCTCTCTCTCTATCTGTCTCTGCGTCTCGGGAGTCTAAGGGCAGATACTCTAAAGAGTAGAAGATGTTAACACAAAACAGTGTGGCAGTTGGCAGTGAAACGCGCACTCTGACGGGCCGTCCATTCAGGACTCTATCGGTGAAGTCACAGCTGTCACGGCTGCCCGTTGTAATTACTAATGGAAGGGCTGGGCCAGGCACCAGCCAATAACTGATGTGGTAAAAGCAGGCAGGCGTTTTTTTCCCCCTCAGACACAACAGGGTGTGGTTTATTTTTTGTATTTTATCCGTGGCATCGCGCCACCACAGCCAGCAGAATGGCAGACATGGAGGGAGTTGCCTAGAGATCGTGCCATCAGCGCGTCTGAGGGCTCTGTAATTTGAACCGGATGCTGCTGAAGGGAGCCAAGATCCCCGGCTCTGTGGATGAGCATCTATTTATCCCTCAGGAATATCCACCAGACACCGGGCCTTCTTCCGGCTTCCTTATATAGTTCATCACAACCCGAAATCTTAATGGTAGAACCTGCCCTAAGCTAGCGGAGGTCAACCGCGATGTTTAATACCTATCAGCGGGAGGCTCCCCTGTTGTGCATGACTGTCATTTTCCGGTGAATAAATCACACGGCAAACGCACACAACTGGACTCGTGGACTAAGTGCCCTCCTTTTTTTGAGAACCACAATCAAAAAGATGTGTCATGCTGTTCCCTAAAAAAGTTACGCTCCTGTGGAAAGGAGCGCAGCTTCAGGTTCGCGATTCCAGTCTCGTATTACAGGTCTGACTCTTTTCTTGGCAGCTGTTACTGCCTGCCGGGAGGGCACGGCTGGAGTAATTGCATTGTCGTATGCAGATCTCAGCATTGTTCAGGAACACAAGCAGAATAATTCATGCCTTTCCCCGCCGTCTCTGCTGATTGCTCCCGCTACCTGTTTAATATGAAAACCTGCTTTTGCTCGCAAAGGTATACCGTTCGCATCGCATGCAAAGGAGTTGTTTCCTTTGACAAGACAAAACAGCTGCCAAGAGAGGGGGAGATGGCTTCATTATTGTCTTCATGTTACAGATGGATGGCACTGCTGACAGATAGGAAGAATAAATTGCCGGTGATATTAAAAAGAAGCAAGCTTACGTTACAGGTTTTTTCGGTCTTAAGGTGTATTTTTAGTGAAATGAGCGGCACGCATGCCCAACGACGCATTTTTTTGCGCCTGTGGAATTTGATATGTTAAGTGAATTCTCTCAGGCGCACACTACTCCTGTATTCTGGATTTAGATTATAATTGGAATTCCATGTATTGGCTAAATTGCCCTTTCACAAATTCACAGAATGCGGGGGACTCTTCAGCTGATGTGACTCATTTGACCTAGATCCAATCTACCTAAGTCTTTCGGGGGGTGGGGGGTGGGGGGTGGTATATTGTTTAAAGTTCTTTTCTCTTCAGAGACTCTGCCTTTAACTTTACTCCACTGCAATGACACTGACTGCATCTGAAAAGTCACACATCTAACCCTCTCAGTTCCTCCTTTTACACTGTAAGTAGTAAGATCACAAATATGTGATTAGAATGTTCTTAACCGAACATTCTAATGCTAACAATCACTAGTTCTAGAACACTGGATTGTAAAAAAGCGTTCCAAAAACATACTCTTCAAAGGACAGAAGGGATGCATACAGTAAATCTAATTTTTCCATTTCAGATGTTTTCTCTTTTTTTTCAAAAATTGAGCTTCATTTGTTTTCATTGTGCATTTGTTTTCAAACACAAATAGTAACATATTCACCATATTTAAAATATATAATCAATTACGGGCACCGAGGAAGGGAATCAAGAAACTATTATGACATTACAATATAGTTTGTCAGACAATTCTGACATTGAAGAATGTCACATTGTGACGTGACGAAACCAGCTAGAGAAGTTGTATTTATGACACAAGTAACCACACAAACACACAAGCACAAGCACTCACACATAAGCGCAAACACACACATACACACGCACACGCGCACACTCAGAACCTCACAAATTTACAGAAAATGGCGCATGATGAAATAAGGATTTCTTTTATCCGTTCTTGGGTCAGACTGCCTTTTTGTTATTTTATGAGATCCCAGCTCGCTGGCCAGACGTCAGAGTGAGAAGCAGGCCATCACAGGCCACGGCCAAGCACCTCTTCGTGTGAGTTATGGTCACATACACAGGGAAGCTGTTAAAACACTCAAAGCAGGACCCAGAAGTATATAAAGTCCAATTTCCATAAGCCAGCCCTTAAATTAGACATTCGCTGCTGCATTAAGTAAAACCTGAAGGTGAAGGGCCGGAGCCAAGAAGCTCAAAAAGATATACTGTGACATCAAAGATGTTCTTTACACCCCCCAAAAACCCCACAATTTATAAAATGCAAGGCTCTTGGCAGTATTGGATAGTGCGTATGGTCTTTTTCCTCCTCCTTTCCCCTCTCCCCACTTTAAAAAAAGGAAAAACAAAACTTTTGGCTCCATTAATATCTTGGCTCCAGCTTGTGCACATTAGATGAATGGCACCAAGAGGACTCTGTAGGTTACAAGATTAATGGCAGAGTGTCTCGAACTGGCTCTGGCATTTATGAGTTATGAGTTTATTCGTGAAAAGAATTTTAGAGTTAATTTGTCATGAAATCCAATCACTGCGAGAGAACGGCAGGAAACAGGGAGCCCTCAGACCTGCGGCGGATTCGCACCCCCGTGTAGGAATCAGAACGAGCTTTGCTTTGTATTAGAATATGTAACCACAAGTGCCCCTGAGAGGTGCAAGCAACTTAAGTAATGCGACACGTGTCAAACGTACGTGCCAGCGTGTCGTTTCTGCCTTGATTATTTTGGTCAGAGAAAGTAACAGAACAAAAAAGCCTAATATTTGGAAGTCCTCGTACGGAAACTCAGTGGTATATGTCACACAAAGAGGTTCTCTGTAGATATTAGATCATTAAATATATGGAATAAATCTGTCGCAAGTCTCACATTTTAAAAACATCTACGCCACTTAGTTTAAACATATAAATTGCATACGGTGGATGGTCTTGGGTTTTAGTTAAGGTTTATCTAAGAGGTTAAACTGAGCACGGCAGTGGTTTAGAATAAGGCTTTGTTTAAAGCAAAGCTTAAAGAAATATCTCTCTTGACATATTTCTCCTACTTGGTTGTGCAATATAATTTATTATCAATCTGGTTTCATTAAATTGTTATATGTAATGTTATGTAATGTATTACGTAATATTTATGCATAATGTTTATTGTTTCTTTTTTTTGTTAATTTTTTGGACTAGTGCTTTAAAATCCAAAAGGACAAGAATTGTGTTTCTACATTTTTTCTAATTTTTTGTACAAAATCCTCTCTGTACCTTATAATGTGTTCCATTCTACTTTTTATATACTATTTGTATTCTTCTTTGTATTTATTTTTTTTAAATAATATTTTTTTTATAAATGTTTTTTTGCTGGTGGTGAGAGCCCACCTGGGATCAATAAATTAAAATAAAATAAATAATATTATATTCAGTTTGATTCGATAATAAAGTATCATGTTTTGTGTATTGTGCCTGATATTTTAAAGTGATACCACAAAGTAAATATCCCTTAGGGAACAAGAAAGTATAAAGTTAAGTAAGCAACAACCCAGTTCAGTTTTATGTAGTATTAGCTTTCAGCCCAAACCAATTAGACCGAGCACACATGGCCTTCCCTGTGGTGTTTAGTAATCAGCTTATTCCATATAGACTGTGGTTCTACACTTGGTTTGTATTTCTTATGCCTCACAAACTGTGGTTCTACACCTGGTTATTATTCCCTATGCCCCACATGATGTGGTTCTACACTTGGTTCTTGCTGAAAAAAGTCTGAATGAGTTTTAGAGAAAACAATGAGGGTGTGCAGTCTGGGCATATGACACTCAGTTGGCATGCTGTCAATTTATTTTAATTAACAACATGTGTTGGAACAAAGAAAATTAGTAATGAGCAACTGATCTGTCATTATGGCTATTAATTATTTAGTATTATTTACAGGTAGTTTGTTTAGCATATGGAAATAATCTTAAACATCATTTATCCTCAGTCTGAAAATTGAAATTATTTTTTATAACAGTTGTAATTTATGGTTACAAAATATCCTATTTCACTTGTACATTTACTTCCATTCTTGTTTCGTAATTTTTCTTTTTGATTATTACATTTGTCGTAGCTTGCTCAACAGGATTTTTAAAACATTAGCTGTGAGAAAAGTATTCAAATGTAATTTCTGCTAATTTGAGATACAGTGTTTGTAGAGAGAAATAAAAAAATACATTTATTAAAGAGTACTAACATTCTTGAAGAGTGTCTATCGTTGCTTTTTATGAAATATGTGCTATATAATTGTTTTATATTTAACTTAAATAAGTACTGTACATTTAATGTAGCAGTCGTATTGTATAATAATATTTAATACTACTTTTAGAATGATTTGTGTTTCGGCTATGCATATGGAGTCTGCATTTACTACATGTAAAGATCCTGAATAAATGATAGAACCATGTGATGTACTGGTAGCATTGAGGAGAATATGCTTTAGACCGGCCCACAATAATAAAAAGAATATTCCCAGATTCTTTAGCAGACAGGATTGATGCATGTTTCTTACCTCACAAATCTGCACAGCACTGGCACAGCCCCCCCAAGCACGTTTTTACAATTTTACATAAAGAAATATATGATCAGCACATCCATGTATTGACCTAGCTCCACCTTAGCACCTCCAGAGAAAGACTCCTGGTGCTACCGCTGATAATACCACAGTAAACTTGAAATCCTGAACATAAATAGCTTAATATACCTTACAAAATATCTTAGGTATACATTGTGACTTGTTCCGTCATGTAGGTTTTTTCATTAGATCTTTGCCACTTTACTAATGATGGTTATTTTTTTTAGTGATGTACAAAAACATATAAAGTCCTCTTGATGACTTCCTTTTACATGCTTTGAGTAATTATTGAAGTACACAAAACATCTTGATCAGGTGCAATGGCCAGGATCCTTTCTGACTTGACTGTGAAGACTCTTCTGCCAGATTTAAACTTTAGTCATTTATATCAGCATACCTTCTGATGCACTTGACTAAGGTTAACATATGCCAGACAGGTATGGTATACGTATCCACTCACTCTCCCATGAGTTAGCGGTCCCATTGGCTATCTTCGACTCCAGAGGCAATTCTATACTACAGAAGAGCTTGTGTCTATCAGAGGTCTTTCTTATGACAATGTGGCCTGTACCGGGAGGGGCAAATTAATTTGCCTTAGGATCCCCATTGACTTAAACTAACACTTACTCATTCCAAGGAGAAGCCATTGTTGGTCAGTTGACTAATGACATAACCCAGACTGACTGTAGTTGCACAAAGGCATGTGCACATCCGTAATTTTTGGTGCAGGTGCTCGGCATAAAAGAATAATGAAAAAAAACTGCCCACAGAGTAAGTTAAATTAATACACTGGGAGACCAACATAGACTGGTATGCTTTTAAAATGTTATTTTGCATAACCACGGCATGTACTTGCCTCAGTATAATTTATTCTTTTGAAGAATCTGGATAATATTGAATGTTTTTTCAGATCAAGTGCTTTTTTGGCAGAAATTATAATAACTAATCCTTCATAATTGGGCTGTGTTATGGTTGAGCAACTTTGTTACAAAAGCATGCCATCGCCTCAATTGTGTCAATCAGAGCCTGTCAGCATTAGGCTCCCTGCCACCTCATGTCTAAGTGTACTGTCATGAGAGGCGACTAGACATGAGCAAGGAGGTGATTTAACCTGTTTAAAGTTCCAACAAAGAAAGGAAAAAATACAGAGAAAGAACCAACGCACCCTGCTTATTAGGAAAACAATGGCTGTTGCGTTGATGGTGTGTCTGAGGCTGGACTAAGGTTATTGACCACTGTCTGGGGAGGGGGGGGGGGGGGGGGGGGGGGTTGTTACAATCACTATATCAGGAACATCATGGAGCAACAAGTCCTAAATCAGCTCTTCAGCCATGAACAGGGCTCCAATGTTCATCAGCCCTTCAGAAAGAGATGCTGTCAGCAACCCTTCAGGCAGACACAGCCAATAGAGCCAATCTTTTTTTTTCCTTTTTTTTTTGGTGGTGAATCTTTTTTTTGGGGGCAAGAAAAATGATATTATATCAACTCTGAAATTAAAAAAATCTTAACTATAATCCAATTCATAATCCAAATTCAAAACCAATCCAATTAAATTATATTCTATTACTTTTCCAATTTCAATACTAGATATAATACATTTTTTCAAAACACCAAATCCAATCCGCTATCCATATCCAAATCCTAGTCCAATCCTAAATCCGAAGCCAATTCTACCATTTATAACCTTACGTTCCACCACAAGAAATGGGGTCTGGGCTCACTGTGCAAGACATGGAACTCGCACATGACGTTCATGGCCGCCGGCAAAGGAACGTGTACCATCCGCTTCTAGAGCGGCCGGCTCTCTGCAGGGTCGAGGCTCGCCGGCCGAAGCCTAGCCCAACAGATTGAAGTCCGTCAAGCCCAAGGCAGGTTCAAGCCTACACTTGATCTTAGCCAAAAGGCTGAGAAGCGATTTAGTGGTGAGTCCTGACCCAGGCATATCCCAAACGTAGTCTTGGGGAGGCCTGTGTATGTTGCTTTTTGTTCCAATCAATCCTGCATTTATTTAAGGTGACTGAGGACATGTAGTCACACAGTATATTAATGACCATCATCGTTGTTGCTTTTTAAAAAAAAAAATCTATTTCTTCCCTCCAGGAGTCCACAATGCTGATTTTCAATCAACCAATCAATCAGCCAAATAGTAATGGATCAACCAGACAATAAATCAGCCAATCACGTGTAGGCTACTTAATATAGTTTCCTTTCCAAAATAAGTCTTGATGATCAGATATTAGATATTAAAAAGCTGTTTCTGCTGGAAAAAATGCAGCAGAATGAGGCCACGGACTGTGGCACATTCTGCGCTACGTGCTGATTGGTGAATAATTAGATGGGATGATCCAATGGGCTGTATGGAGTGTCTAATGACAGAACTAGACTCGTAGTGGGTTATGATAATCCCACAGCTCCACTACTACAATAAGGAGGTTTATGTTGGTCTGTGTTCTGCCTTTGTGGTACATTGAACTATTGAATGTGTGAGGATGTTTATATATTCTGTACTTTCCATGAATGCATTTTTTCCTGGGTTGATATTCAGAATATTTAAATCAGCGCATCACGTGTGTCCAGTTGACCCTCTGACGGATAAGCTGATGTGGCTGACGCGGCCTCGTTCTCCCAGGGTTCAGGTGGCTTTAAGTCTCAAAGGGTTATGGCGATTCAGAGTTACAGCTACATTAGCTCCTCCCATTAGATCAGGCATCCACAGGCTACTGGCTGTCATACGTGGGAAAGGCTACACTGGACCCCGATTCAGTGGAGAGTCTCCACAGGTGCGTCGCTTCAAAAAAGATGTCAAGATAAACTAACAGAATACAGTTGAACCTGCACACTGTGCATTTGAGAGGGGTTTTAACCCCAAAGGGGAAAAAAACTGAGGCTCAGATGCCAAAAATGTGTTTATTAAATCATAGGTGCCACAATCTAAAGGCGCTTAAGTGCAAAACGAGTAATATGTTTCGGAAGTGGCAGAGATGTGTTTGCCCCAGTTTGTGCTAACATGGCCCTGTTGGCTATAAACTGATCACCAGCTTCTGGTGTGAGGACACGTCTGTGGTACTACTTTTGTGAGAGTGTGTCTGTGGGAAGCGCTGCTGTTTGCAATTCCAAATTTGGCGACAAACATAAAAGTTTTTAATGACATTGATATGAAAAATGTGATCAATTTCTAAATCCGTATATCATAGTTCTATAAAAAGAATAAACTTAAATGAAGTAGAACATTATACTGTTCAAACTGTTCAAATTATTGTGATTAATAATGATTAAATATGCTCAAATTATGAGCAAAGTAACCATCTGATGACAACAAAATTATTTTTGTATGTTTCTCATTCTGACTGGAAAGATATTCGATTTATTTACTTCTGCTTTAGCTCTCATTTCCGGAATAAAAAAAATAAATCTTGAAAAGCTGACAGGATTTCACAGTAAAACCTGTTGTTTAAAACAGCCCTAAATGATTCAAGCTCTCTCTAATACATCCCATTCCCCTTCAAGGAAGGTTAGTCTGTTTACAGTACGTGTGCCCCCGGCCCCGTGCTAACAGCACGCATCATACATCACATTATTCATTTTATTTCAGTGTTTTTATTTAGGCAACATGGCCGCTTTCCCCTGACCCGTCAGACGTTACGGATTGAGACGGAGAGGGAGCAGGACTTATCCCGGGACTCAGTGGAGTCGCTCTGCCCTGTCGGGGGCTCATTCCGGTGCCTAAGTGGCCTTCATTTAGACTGTTAGGACATTTTTCTGTGAGCATTTGAGTGGAGCGGCGGAGGAGGCGGAAGGAGAAAGACAGAGTAAGTGGGGATTGAATGGATTCAGGTAAGTCTTGCATAATCCTCATTCAGACAGAAATTGTGCAACTGGCTGGCGTTTTTGTTTTTTCTTCCCCTCTACCTCCTAACTGTGTGACTATTAGACAGTGGAGCCTGTCTGTTTTCAAGGTGTATATATACGGTGATAAAATACCCAAAGTATAACAGCGTATACGAAAACAGCCAATTTGCTGGTGCGCTGTAAAGATCTATATATATTTGTCAACCTGTGGTTGTGTCCTTACTCAATCCCCTAAACCAGTTTGGAATGATAAACCAGCTATTTGAGTCTCTGTTGATCTGTGTCTCCTAACTGACAAATCCTCCGCATTATAGCCACTCTTCTTTCAGTTTAAAGAGTCCCGAGGCATAGCCTCAGAGCTGAAACAAGTCTAGGCCTAGACAGCTTGGCACATGTAAATATATTTAGCAAACTTGCAATGTTCTGCGTTTGAGTGTATAAAATGAGCAAATTAACTATATTCAAAGATAACATTCAAATTAATTCTAATCCTTAAATTGTGGTCTTATATATGCTCCCCTGAGTAGAATAAAAAAAATAATAATAATTTTGTCAACTGACCCAATATGAAAAAAACTTGCTGCCTCTTTCTAAATACTGCTAAGTACTAAAATATCTCAACATAATTTAAACAAGGCTGAATGTTTTTAAATGGCTCCATTGTATTTCAGAAGAGCAATATTCAAATAAGATTGAGTCTATTTATGCCCTTGGCAAGAAGTTTCTAAACAGTGTCTGTTCCAGGCTATTATTACTATAGTATACTCAGTCCTATCACACCTGTGTCTGAGCAATGCATGTTCTGGCAATATCAAAAGGATTCTGTTATATCACCTGTGGACACAAAGATAATTTTTCTCTTTGCCGTCTTCTGTTCAGTATATTATGATGGTACATTGAATGGATTTGAGCACATTCCAAGAGCTGGCGGCTGAAGGTGTGTTGTGTTAGCGACGGAGGGACAAACAACGGCTGCCGTTGATTCTTGTGTAAGCAGGTCTTCTGAATGTTCTCCTGGGCATACGCTCTGTGTGCATTCACAACGAATGTGCGTAGGAGATGTACGGCAGGCGTGTGTGTGCCAACCAGGATTACGCAGCAGTTGAAATTTCACAGTGTGTGTTTAATCTTCCCCCAACTCCGTCTTCATCGTTGGCCTTTGATTTCCCGGACTGACAGAGCTTGGCCTTTTGACGAGACGGCCACACTGCCACCCAGCGCGGAACGCCCATCTCAGCACATTAATGTGTTCAAGGTGCGGGCGACTTACGGTAGAAATGGTGGATTTACCAAAGCTATATTTCCCACACATCAAAGGGGTCTGGGGGGGGGTGGGTGGGATGGAATGGGGGGTGGGGGGGCAGAAGAATAACAAACAACACAGGAGAGCAGGAGAAGAGAAGAGCAGCACGAAATGTGGAGGAGGATCGTCGTGGAAATGGCGATGTTGAGAAGCAGAGCGAGCGTACATGAAACAGTCGGGGATCAATAGAATGAGTCAGGTGTGTCACGTGACTGCCATGCCCCCCCCCCCCCCCACTGCTGTTTTGAAAGGGAGGGAGAGGCTCTCTTTCAGCAGTAAGTTGAGAGGATGGGACACACCCTGTTTTAATTATACTTGCCAGGAGTTTTTTTCTTTAAATCCAGACCAGCGTGCACATGATCGGCCTTCACCTGGGCTAAGGGGGTGTTTCTCACTCTACACAACAGTTACAGGGACAGGGATTCAGTGCTCAGAGTCTTAGGACCAGCTGAGTAAAACACTAATGGCCTCTCATTGTAATGTGATGTAATGGAAGCAAAATAGGATACAATGTCATTCAAGAACTGAAATAGTCCCTGCGTGAATACATGCACACATACATAAACAAGGGCTATGCCAGCATTGCAAGAAAACAGTGCAATATATGATTGCAGTTATTTACACACCTGTACAAAATACTTGTGCAACCCAATGATGTAAACGCGGGCCGCCATAGCCCTGTGTTAGGAGTGTGGCAACCGCCATAGCCCTGTGTTAGGAGTGTGGCAACCGCCATAGCTCTGTGTTAGGAGTGTGGCAACCGCCATAGCCCTGTGTTAGGAGTGTGGAAACCGCCATAGCCCTGTGTTAGGAGTGTGGAAACCGCCATAGCCCTGTGTTAGGAGCGTGGCAACCGCCATAGCCCTGTGTTAGGAGTGTGGAAACCGGCATAGCCCTGTGTTAGGAGTGTGGAAACCGCCATAGCCCTGTGTTAGGAGTGTGGAAACCGCCATAGCCCTGTGTTAGGAGTGTGGAAACCGCCATAGCCCTGTGTTAGGAGTGTGGAAACCGCCATAGCCCTGTGTTAGGAGTGTGGAAACCGCCATAGCCCTGTGTTAGGAGTGTGGAAACCGCCATAGCCCTGTGTTAGGAGTGTGGCAAATTCCGCACAAGCTTCCCTCAGAGAGTATCAGCGGCACTACACTGTTTTCTTTATTGCTTATTAATATATGATAAAGCCGTATTGACTTCACTGGCGTTCTTTTTGGGGTCCCCCCGAGGCACTGAACCCTGTTTGTCCTGCAGTCATTCAACACTGTCATAACTTCCTGAAAGGGTTAGTCCACGTTCACAGCAACTAAAACACAGGCGTGGTCAGCTCTTGGGAAAACATCGCTGAGATCTCGCTCGTGTGCATACGCCTCCCTTCAATTGTTTCCTGTATTTGTCTCATTCTCTCAATGTCTAGAGAGGCATTTCACGGTTGAAAAAAAAAACAGGTGAGTCTGTTGGTGTCTGTGATTCAAGACTAACGTGCTTAGCCTATACAAACTCGTCCAGAATTTTTGACAAATTCCCATGGCTGTCATCGTAACAAAGGTTTCTGTGATCACATCATCATTACTCTCTCTCTCACCTGCAGCAGTGCTTTCGGTCTCTCTCTTTCTATCTGTCTCTCTCTCTCTCTTTCTTTCTGTGTACATTTATTCTTGTCCATCCAAGTAAACCACACTCCCATTCTTAAAACCAAAAAAATATGATTTTAAAACTGCGCACTCTTTAATTTCCACTCTGAAAAATTTACACGTCATCGTACACCCGTCGTATCAGAAAAAGTAGGTGTAAATGTAGCAGAACTATATGAATGTTTCATGAACGTACATCCCCTCTGCATGGTTTGTGGCGGTAAACTAACCTCGCGCGGGATGTAATGAGGGACAGCGATAGCTCAAACTATAGCAAACCGCGAAAGTGCTGGCACATTGAGTGGTAAGTAAGTAAGTAGGCGCACCTCTGCATGTTAGTTCCGGACACATGACACCAGATTGCAACGGGCCTTGCTTTGCACGTGACTTTCTACTGAAGCCTGTCCAACAGAACCAGGAAGCAAGGATGAGACGCTTTGTTTTGGTTTTGAAAAACACTGATGCACCTTGTTGTTTTTTTTGTTTTTTTTTCTTCTTTTAAAATAATAATACTTTTATCTCAAATGCATTTTAAGCTTTGCAAAATTACTCACCTTCCCACAATCAAACAATTCTTGTGAAGGTCTCTCCCTTCCAGCTGTTGGTAATATGCCATAATTACTTAATTTGAGGAAGCACAGCACATCTGGGGCATTTTAAAGCAAATAATTGATGTTTTAATTGGTACGAGGGTCTCATGTCAAACAAGCCGTTTCAGAGAAAGGAAGGGAGTCAGCTAGATAGCTGCTAAAAGCCTGCAATTAAATGAACATTTGTCCCTATATTTGGTGCACAATCAAAAACAAGGAGTTGTGTTTTCTTCATAATGACAATATGCCAAGTTCAGAAATCACCTAACTATGCTTCTGAAAAAAAGACCACATGCATTTTAAGTTTATGTTAAGAGAAAATGGTGATTGAATCCAGGTGTATATTGTAATAGTTTCACTCCAAAGCATGAAACAAGAAAATAATTACGATTGAAAACCTTATCATACATTTGCCACCGAAAGATTGTTCAGCCACACAGTGGGCCTCATTCATGAAATGTGAGCAGAACAAATACACGTAAATCATTGGTATTAGCAATTTTGCTCATATTTTGGCAGACAGTCATAAAAGTGTTCCTATTTGAGATTTGTTTGTACATACAAACTTTACACCTGCTCAGGACCGCACGTACCGCGTTCGTAAATTCTAAATGCCTCTAAATGTAGCTTCTGAATATCTATAAGGATATTAATTTATTTTTATTTTCTGTTAAATTCACAAGATGAAATGTAGCTTTTGAAATACACATTGCAAACGTAATAAATTACGATAGTAAAAAGCAAACACTTTACATTACGCCTATTAATCAATTGTAGGCTATGAACTTTTACGTTCATTAAACTATGAACGTTTAATTAGATCCATAATGCAATGAACAAAATTTGCTGCCCCCTTTTCTACAAACCTGAGAAAGTGTGCAAAAAGAATACTGGCCTGCTGTGTCCTGCATAACATGGCCATGAAACACGCCCTTCCTATACCAGACATCCCCAATCCACCTGAACTAGGGCTGCTGTCGGATGAACGACCACTCCAACCCGACAGTGTGGCCACAATTACAAAATGGCAGCAATTAAAAGGGATTCTGAAGTAAGGTATGTGATTAACCAATTTCAAACCACCTCTCACCTACACAGAGCACCGATAAAATGACGAAATTAATAACATTTAATTTAGTTCCAGGCTGCGAGAAAGACCGTAGTGCATGGCAGACGGAGGCAATGCGCTCGTCCTATGCGAAAAGGCTTGAAGAACATGTGTCACCTCCTGTAGCTGTGGTGCTTTTGTGCACTGCTATGCGTTTCTCTGCCTCCAATTTAATGTCGATCCATTTTCTTTTTTAATGCTTTACAGTTTATGTGACGGGTGATCCTGCATTGATGGCACATGTTATGTCCTGCCAGACCTTTGCTTTACCAGGTCTTATGACACCGGTACTGAAAATACTAATAATGTCAGAAATGTTTTTTTTTGTTAGCTTTTTTGCTTTCTCTTGACTTTGGATGCACCTGTGTATGAAATTTGCAACTTCCATATATGGTAGTGGTAGCGATTCATGGGGAGTGGATTTATGCTAATCACACGTGCCTGTCATTTATGATGAATCGGATATGCAATGAACATACGCACGGAATATGAACAAATCTGCATTTCCCGCGTGATTTGACGAATCCGGCAGACATTTTTGTACAAACTTGCTTTGTGCATAAAAATACGTACATATTTAAGTCTCATAAAGGAGGCCCAGCGTGTGCAGTTAGTGAGGTGTGGGTACACCATCTTCCTTGCAGCCGGTCTGATCAATGTGAAATTGTAGTATAAAACACTTTTGGGATTCATGAACCGCCCCACTCACCCCCGCCTCTCCTCTCCACCCCTGTATTTTCTTGGTATGACGTAATGGCGTTTTGTCAGCCGACCCTTGGGGGGTCACCTGTCCGTCATCATCCCTGCAACCGCAAGCGTGCAGACTTACCTGGCTCAGACATTTGGGCTGAGTACGATTGTGTGGAGAATACACAGACTCTCTTTTTGTTCTATGTTTTAAGTGGATGGGTGTGTATTTTCTGGAGGAGTGTGTGGATTTGGGGGGGGGGGGGGGTCTTAAAATGCAACAAAACAAAAGCCCCCACCCCCCCACCGCCCCCCCCGGGGGTCTGAGGTGTCATAGACAGGTAATACCTGAATGTCTCAGCATGACCAGTGCCCTGTCACTCAAAGGCCAGCCATCTGCACTTTGTCATGCAGAAAGATTAGCCATGTCTCCTTCCCTTTCAGATTGCGCGGCTATTGTCCGTGGTGTCCCATGTGAACTTGGACTCCGCTGTGTCACCTGAGCCGGACATCTCCAGTTTGCCTTTGCTTCATTGGTTTGGCAAAGCTGCACCTTATGTAATTAATTTTCACGTAGCTTTCTTAAAAAAGTGCGTACACACAACCACTTCAAGATTGTAGAGTCGGTGTCAGACCCCCTAGTTGCCATGGCGTCTGCGCCAAGATTTTGCTCTCCTGCAACCAAACTATGAGTGGAAACAACACACGTGTTTTAGCTTTATTAGTACAAGATTTGTGACAACTCTGCCGAATACAGAGTTTATAAGTGTCACTATTGTCCCGTAGCAAGTCCATTTAACAAGCAACCCCCCACCCAGTCTCGCCTGCAACTATACCTACCCATGCGTGACACAGTGGACAATAGCGTCAATGTCTGAGATCATTAGTCGTCACCATTTAATCTCGTTAGCTTATATTTATAAGCACAAATATTTTTGACCCTTAACTTCTTTTGAGTAGTATATTTAAAATTAAATTGAACTTTGAACTGGCGAAGGCTGTCGAACTGCTGTTGAAAATGGTGCTGGGAGCGAATGTTCGTATACTCCCAGCAGCTTCAGGTTTGTTGCTTTAATGACGCCGGATGGATTAGAGACTCTTTATAAGCTCGATATCACAATCATCATGAGCCCGTTATGCAAATGCAGTCAATGCACTCATGGAGGAGAAAGACAAGGATTCACAACGATTCATCCATAAGCTAAAGAGACTGTGCGCTTTTATAATTACAACATTGCCATTTGCAGTATTGCTATGTTGAGAAAGTCATGGCAGGAAACGTAGCATAAACCCTGATGAAGTAATTACAAATTTAAAATCATAATGCTGATACGGGGCAATTGGCGACACTAGTGTTAAGTAAAAAGGAAGAAAACGGTTCGTAATATCAAATATCGTTATAAGCCAGCGTGTTCATGATATAACTATGTTGGTAGCTATCTAACCGATGCAAGAAGCAATATTGTTAGCTAGCTAACGTTACTGTATAAACAAGCTTTATAAGCTAGCGATGAAGCCAATCATAACAATGTCTTGTGAACTCGCCTAATGCATCATAAGGTGCCTCAAAATGACACTGCCCTCTTCTCAGCGATCGGTGAATGAAGCATTCTGCCTTCAACAAACTTTTTCTTTTGTAAAAATTATTGCGGCATCCTCACACTGAACAGATTATCTCTGGCTCAGAAAAATGGTGTGGTGTGTAATTTATTACAAAACGTGCTGTCAATAAGCTATTAATGCAGATGAATGGGTCAAAACGTGCTGTCAATAAGCTATTAATGCAGATGAATGGGTCAAAACGTGCTGTCAATAAGCTATTAATGCAGATGAATGGGTCAAAACCTAAACGGGAGGTTCTGCACAAATAAAGCCACGTGGTCATGTTCAAAAATAAAGTGGATACTGTACTACAATGGTCCCGAACACTGTTCCTGGAAATATACCGTCCTGTAGGTTTTAATTTCACCCTATTGAGGCGTGATTCTCTTCTATACTCTCCCCTGCTCTCCCATATTGTCCCATGCTCTCCCATATTGTCCCATGCACTACCATTTTCTCCCATACTCTCCATACTCTTGTATACGCTCCCACACTTTTCCATACTCTCTCATACTCTCCCATGCTTTCCTGTACTCAAACATACCCTTTCATATACTCCCCCATACTTTACATACTTTTGTATATGCTCCCACACTCTTCCATACTCTCTCATACTCTCCCATGCTCTCCTGTACTCAAACATACTCTCTAATATACTCCCCCATACTGTCCATACTCTTGTATACGCTCCCACACTCTTCCATACTCTCTCATACTCTCCCATGCTCTCCTGTATTCAAACATACTCTCTCATAAACTCCCCCATACTCATCCTTTCCCATGCTTTGCCATACTCCATTTTATTCTAACATACTTTCTCATGGTTGAAACTGTGCAGAAATACAGAGAAGTGCCAACACATCCAAAACAGACCTAGGCTGTCTCTCAATTGGTCCACTAGTTCCCAATATAGGGGACTAACTATGGCCTCAGCCAATGGATGACACCATAGTTGTACATAGGGAACAAGTGGACTATTTGAGACACAGCCCTAGTTCTATTACTATAGCTAAAGGAATGGCTTAGCAAGTCAAATGAAAGCAGTCTTTTTCCATTCAGCACTGCACCTGCTAATGGCTGTGTTTTCCTTGCAGAGGATTGGGTCGTGTCGAAACATGTTCATCTTTCGTTAGCTTTATGGAATCTACGATCGGAAAACCTTGCAGTTAAACGGCGCTTTAAAGCTTGATGGCTCAGGGTCAGAATGTCACATGTGGCTTATCAGTTTTAAAACATGCACATGCACAAGGCTCTGTATTCTCCGCAGCCCGTGTTTAAATAGAGAGCAGGTGTGTGTATTTATGGAAGCTTAATAAACATTTTCCAGGATCTGAATGGCAAAATTTTTGTTACCATTTTAAGGGTAATATTTTTCACGTAGGACAGTTCAGCCCAATGGCCTCTCACACTTATGGGCCTTCATAAGCCATTAGTCACTCGTTGCTGCCATTGATCGCTGACATCACCAGTATGAGCCTCAGTCACTCAATAAAATACAAAAACCATAAGGGACTTTGTGTACATTGGATGGCTGAGGATTCACGTTGTCAGAATAACCTTTTTGGTTGATTAAAACAAAATGGAGGGGGAAAAAAAACCACTTGACCAAACTGTTATATCAAATTGCATTTGTTACCCACACCATGCCTGGTCTATTCTACGGGGATTTCAGATCCATATACATGAGAGAGGCAGAGTTCACCCAGCCAATTTACAGATAGGGGGAGAGGACACAGGGGATGGGCGCTCTAATAGACTGGTTTTTTAACAAGCTCCTGCTGTTGGCTTTGTTCTGATGTCACACCAGGTTTCTGCATAATGCCTCGATCTCTTTCCCTCCCCATTCGCCCTGCAGAAGGAGACTCCTGATTCCGCCAGCGGTATGTTCAAAATGGCCCTCCCTCATTTGAGCGCAGGAAACTTAACATTTTTTTTTGGTCTCCAGACTTTGCTTTGTTAGCGGCTGTCAATCATTGTCAGGGGCTGTCTTGTCTGTCTGAGAGAATGTAGTTTTTTTTTTTTTTGATGTCTTTGTGAGATTGTACCTCCGGAAGTCGGCTGGTTGCTGTGATTATATCAGGCTTTCTCTCTCTCTCTCTCTCTCTCTCTCTCTCTGTCTTTCTCACAGTCTCCTGTCCAGACAGTCAGGAGGGTTCAGAAAGTACGGCCCTTTTATTGGGGGCTAACCTGGGGTGGGGGGGGGGGGGGGGGGGGGGGGCGGTGGACGAGGTCAAACAGTTTCCTCATTTTACAGCGATTATTAGGCTTTTACTGCTGCAGACACTCACAGACGCGCAACACAAGGGCCCAGGATGGCAGCCCAGAGCGCTTTCTGTTCTAAAGCACACTCTCTCCAGCCTGGAGCCTCTCCTCTCCTCCTCTCGCCGTCCTTTAAAGAGCTCATTAGGACGGATCCCACTCTGCTGGCGAGGTACGTTAGCGGCCTCCCATCCCCACCCTATAGAAGCAACACTCGCTGGCAACCGCCCTCGGCAAAAGCACTCATAGTTCGGCCTGTCCTACACACGCACACTGCTCCTCTGTCTGTCTTCTGTCTCTCATCCGTCTCTCTTCTGCTGCTTTCCTCGGTCTCACTTCTGTCTCTCTTCTGCCCCACTCCAGCTTTCCAAATGAGCACTAGTGTCAACAGCAGACAAGCTTGCTGCTTGAGGTGGATCAACACCAGGGATTTTTTTTCTTCCAAAACAGCATGGGGGGGTTGGTGTTGGATTTGATTTGACAACAGAGGAGCTTACACATTTTTTATTTTCCCTGATAAACAAACTTTAGTTCACTACAGGATGAGAAAGCTGGCTGACGCTGACAACACAAAAGTGGAAGAAGCAAAGTTGTAATTACATGATATTGTGAAAACAGAGAGTGCTATTGACTGCACCTACCACACACCCTTTCCCCCACACCCAACCCTTACCTCCCTTCCCACTATACATCTGCTCCTAATGAGTGGGTTTAGCTAGCATACACTGTTGTATGAGCAGGTAATTACGCGCTGGAAGAGAAGAAACAATTTCCATTACCTGCCTCTTTTGAAGCATCAATATATAATATCCTGCCTTATTGTTAGAGAGCATTCTTACTATTGAATTGTGGCATAATGGGATATCATGAACAAACAAAAAACACAATTGAATAGTACCGCATAATGCACACAAAGACATCTTATGAAGCATGAATAGACGGTCTGTGCCCATACACATCTTGGGGAAGTTGCGGCGGTTTGGTGTTTGGATGGAACGCACCGCGCCACACGGGTCTCACTGTCTCTCACTCAGGCTGAGAAAGGCCTCACACTTACAAGCATTTCAATGCAAAGTGAACCCTCCGCCCTGGGAAATTACGCTTCTCCTCTGCATACATATCCATGAACGGTCCACATGCATGTTGTATGTCAAGGGAGTAATTGGAAGAAGGGGTTTTCTTGTTTCCTCCAACACCCTCCCCGTTCCCTCGGGAAGCAGCTGATCTACATACGTATATATACCTCTAGCGCGCAGAGAGAATGTGAAAGGCCTTGCCTGAAGGGACAGCCTTTCAGAACCAGGCCAGAGGCAAGAGTACAGTAAAGGTTTAGGAAATTTTCCATCAGAAATCCCTTTGCAAAATTCCTGTAGAACGCTCACACCCCATCGTTCCATACTTTACACTGCCAGGCAGAGCGAAAATCTTTAGCGCCCTATTATAACCACGTGAAGGATAGAGACATGTATGGGAATTATTTAAAAATACGAGTTGGCATTTAAGATACTTTTTTTTTAAATTATGCATGTAATGCCATGCCTAAGAAATGTGAGGTTTTGGCAGCAGAGAGCATAAAAACATGCACAAAACTTTCCAAAGTTTTTAGTCCAAATCAGCCTTTTCCCACTTTGCTGTGGTGTAAGCAGTAAGCCTGTGGGATGCATGTGAAAATTGTGGATAAGCTGAGTATGTGGGCCTCAATTGTATACTTACAACAAGACCAGCAACAGTGTATTTGCATTGGACATGACACAGCCTGTACGGCTTTCAAAAAGACAGGCCTTTCCCAGTGGCATACCGTTGCTGGATTTAACAAGAGACACAGTAAAAACAAAGTATATCATCCAGAACTTCAAACGCATGTGCATGGGAACCAGGCAGAAATAGTCCAGTGAAATTGTGTTGACTCTTTTCCTGCTCCTTTTTCTACTTTCAGGTGAGGAGAGGTTGCATTTGTTAACGTCTGAAAGCATGTTGTGTATTAAAGAAAAGTTCTAGAAACATCCAAGACGCCGCTTGAATAAATTGGGCGAAATAAAACCAAACTCAAGACTTTATTTATTGAGCAAATGGGCATGCTGGTGCAAAGTTGCTATTGCGCATAGATGTGGTTAATGCAGCAGAAATCCCTTAGAGCCGGACGGGAACGTGGAGCGGCGAGACCTCGTGGCGTGTGAACTTCTATCCACACGTTGCTTATCACATCAATCCACAGCATCGTTCATAATGCCAACACAACCACGGCATGATACAAAGCACAACCAGGGAAAACACCTTCCCTATTCAGTAGCAGGACCTCCCAAGAGACGGTTTCAGTCGATGCTTATATCGTTCTCTCGCTAAAACAACACCAATCGGTAAAGCAAAAAAGCAAAAAATAAATTACTCAACAGTAATGAGAAATTGCGCCAGGAAAGACGAGCGGAGCGTCGACACACCGACCGGGGAGATTACAGGCGGCGAGCTCTTTTTGTTTGTTTGAAATGGAACTGACCCCGGTGATTTCAGTCACACACAAGGAAACACACAAGTGCTGTTTATTTTCGCGGCAAAAACATTGAGCTGGACACCTGCACAAATGCGCAGTATCAAAGGCTACAATGAAAGGTGTAAGAAAACATCTGCTGTAATAACGGCGCTGGCACTCGGCTATTAGTGTCATGCATATAAGATTATTTTCAAAGCGATAATTATGCCACTAAATGAGGACTGCAGGGATGACACAATCTCGCTTGTTTATGGTACATAAATTATAACCACTGACATCCTGATAGTATATATTTTTTTTAAATACAGAAAATTACTAAATTGATCAAGACAAGTCATGCAATGCTTTATAGTTAAAGGACGTAAACCCCCAAGTGTTCAAACACTCTCAAAATGCACAAGCGACCCCTTTTATAACATATTCAGTGGACCACAAATGTTATGCTGTTGTGAACAAACACAGAGTTGTTTATGTCGGCGTGGTTACTGTAGTAGAGTAAAACACAGTCTGATGAGGTATATTTACCAAAATTATATTTGTTATTCATAGCATTCTATTTATCTATTATGAGAAGATAAAACGGCATTCTAGACAGTGGCATTGCTCATTTGAAAGTTAATCCTAATGATAACTCTTGTGTTTTCTCACAGTGTTGATTTCAAAGAGATTGAAGCCATAACTTTTATCTAAACGTACTAAGCCAATACACTGTATCTATACATTATAGAAGATAAGCGTATGGCTCTAATCTACCACTATTCCTGCATACATAGATACGCTGTATCTATCTACAGTATGACTTACGGGACATAAATGCATGTTTTTAATGTAACACTATTCCTACATACTGGTATGTGCATTGAGGACACAATTCAAAAATAGCAAGTGGCTCGTTCTGCAGTAAAAAGACGGAAAAGAAAACAACATGAAAGGAAAAGTACCAGACATCTGCTGCTCTATTCACAACTTTGACATGCAAAACCTTTAAATACTTAAAGACAGCGACCTGACGGACATTTTTGAAAACGATGCCGTCACTCAAAGGGGCACAAATGAAATCTTACTGCTGTTTTGACTGTCGTATTCATCATTCAGCTACACTGACATGGCGTGACGGCTGTGGCAGGTCGCGATCTCATTACCGGGACTTGCGCAGACTAACGCGTTGTTTTCCTTTTCGAAGAAACAACAGGAAATGTAATGATTGTGCTGTGGAAGAAATGTGTGTGGGACGCCTTTTAGTTTAATTCATATGTATTTATTGCAAGCCTAAATGAGTGTCTGCACAGCTGAATCTAAATGAGGTGAGGTTTCTGCTGTTTTAGAGATACTCCAACAGGTACCACGGTGTGCGCACATGGTTACGGGTGGTCTTTACACAGCAGACAAAGCCATAATCTCCCCCGGTTCAAAAATAATCCATCTTCATCATTGAATTGTATGCCGTGATGCTTTAATGACTCTGACGATAAATGAATGTCACTACCAAGCCCCTAAAATGTGTCTGTACTCTGTACACTTTTTTATTTGTTTGAGATCTGACTCAGCCTTCATTAGCTGTCGGTCATATAACACCGCCGTGCTGAAAATGGACTGATGATGTTTGGTGATGAAGCAGAAAAAATACTTAAAATTAAAAAAAAACTTATGAGTGCTCTATGTAATACGCTTTTTGAGCCATTTTCAACAGCAGTATGTACACACTTTATCGGTTGATTCCTAACCATCAAGAAGAAAAAACAACAACAAAAAAAAAGTAATGTGTCTAATCGTGAATTCTGTGATTGACTATTTGACCTGGCCCTGGTCAAAGCTGCTTGAATAAAGACTAGCAGATGATTCCAGCAGTTTCAGACACGCACTCCATGGCAGTAGAAATTCATGAAATTATTTTTGTCTGTATACATGGGTGTCATGGGGCAGAGCAGTGAAATATATCAAATGCAGAGGCTGAAGTGTGATTTAAGAGTCTGAGGGAAGTGCTCTGAAAGCGGATGGAGTATTATCCAGGGCAAGTGTTATACCAGTGTTTTGGAGGAGGGGGGTATATGATTGATGGATGGTAGATAGGGATCTCGTCGACATGGCAATATGATAATTCTAAAAATTAAAAATTGGATTGGAAATGTAATGAGGGAAACAGGAAAACTTCCCTTTTGTGAAAAGGGGCTGCCGTTGAGGCCACCATGGAAAACGCCGGTGTGCCAAATCATCATTATGACAGCACCATCCCACGGAACAATACAGCATGACAGCACTCTTTATTTCCCAGCATCCTGAGGGCTGAAGCCCCGTGAGCGCTCTCAGGATACGTGGCTCTTCATGAGAAGTCACATTTCTCCGCTTCGTCAGCCACCGTGCAGTTTCCCATAATCCATTGTGTGTCTCTGTATCTTTTCACTTTGTAGTTTGCAACATGTAATAACAGTTTGTTTGGATCTGAAGAAAGTGGTTGGGTGGGGTGGGGTGTCGTTTCCTCTTGCTTTTGAGTAGTGGGGACCAAGCCTCCTCTGTCTGTGTGTGTGTGTGGGGGGGGGGGGGGGAGGCTGGTGTTCCCTCTGTCTGCCCTTTGTGTCCAACCTGCCTGTGCTTGCAGAATCAGGATATTCGGCATCATTAATACAATTGAGAAAGCGTCGTTAGTTGTGCACAAAAGGCCAAAAACACACATGAAAAGAGTGCTTCTTATTTGAAGTGAGTGCTTTGGAAGGAACAGGAAATTCACGGCGGAGGTGAGGATGCATTCACAGACCTGATTAGAAGACTGGGGTTCCGCTTGTCTCAGCTGGACCCGCTGTCACTCTGAGACAGAGACCGCGTTGTATACCCGCTGTCACTCTGAGACAGAGACCGCGTTGTATACCCGCTGTCACTCTGAGACAGAGACCACGTTGTATACCCGCTGTCACACCGAGACAGAGACCGCGTTGTGTACCCGCTGTCACACCGAGACAGAGACCGCGTTGTGTACCCGCTGTCACCGAGACAGAGACCACGTTGTATACCCGCTGTCACTCTGAGACAGAGACCGCGTTGTATACCCGCTGTCACTCTGAGACAGAGACCGCGTTGTATACCCGCTGTCACACCGAGACAGAGACCGCGTTGTATACCCGCTGTCATTCCGAGACAGAGACCGCGTTGTATACCCGCTGTCACACCGAGACAGAGACCGCGTTGTATACCCGCTGTCACTCTGAGACAGAGACCGCATTGTATACCCGCTGTCACTCCGAGACAGAGAACGCGTTGTATACCCGCTGCCACTCTGATACAGAAACCGCGTTGTATACCCGCTGTCACACCGAGACAGAGACCGCGTTGTGTACCCGCTGTCTCTGAGACAGAGACTGCGTTGTATACCCGCTGTCACTCTGAGACAGAGACCGCATTGTATACCCGCTGCCACTCTGATACAGAAACCGCGTTGTATACCCGCTGCCACTCTGATACAGAAACCGCGTTGTATACCCGCTGCCACTCTGATACAGAAACCGCGTTGTATACCCGCTGCCACTCTGAGACAGAGACCGCGTTGTATACCCGCTGTCACTCTGAGACAGAGACCGCGTTGTATACCCGCTGTCACTCTGAGACAGAGACCGCGTTGTATACCCGCTGCCACTCTGAGACAGAGACCGCGTTGTATACCCGCTGTCACTCCGAGACAGAGACCATGTTGTATACCCGCTGTCACACCGAGACAGAGACCGCGTTGTGTACCCGCTGTCACACGAGACAGAGACCGCGTTGTATACCCGCTGTCACTCCGAGACAGAGACCATGTTGTATACCCGCTGTCACACCGAGACAGAGACCGCGTTGTATACCCGCTGCCACTCTGAGACAGAGACCGCGTTGTATACCCGCTGTCACTCTGAGACAGAGACCATTAGCCATTGCAACATGGTTTCTTCCCCCAGCAAAGCTTGCCTTGTTTTACACAACAGCAATGTGTTACTCTCGGGGAAAGCTGAAGAACATTTATGAATGGTACTTTGGACATCAGTCTAACACCGCCATTGAATGTTATTTTATTGTCTTGAGAAAAAAATAATTTTTTTGGACATAATACAAGTGTCTTGCATGTTGCAGTGAAAATATTTTAGAAATTTGTTATTTATTTTGTATTTAATGAATGTCCCTTGTAGTATAAGTTTCAGCATAGGAGAATATGGTTGCTGAGATTAAGACATATAAGGGACAAGAATGAATATATTCAATATTATACTAACTTACCATAGGCCAAGGGAACAGGTATGAAAGTCACTGTAAGACACATTTTAGGGCAGAAGCATAAGCAGCTACAGAGTTGCTCCACTGGCCTCATACCATTGGTCTTCCAAGGCCAGTGAGCTTGAAATGAGCTTTACGACATACTTCTCCCCTATGCTACATGCACATGCACGTACATATCATACTATATACATATCCCTCTTCTGTGACCCTTGTTACAAAATTGATACAGCTGGAATAACTGAATATGATATTTAAGTGGGTATGTGTGTGCCTGTGTGTATAGATATACATATAATAAGTGCATTATAAGTTACTCTACCCCTTTGAAGTAAGTAATTTTCTTTCTTCTGTTTTAACCAAAAGATAACACGGTATCCTCTAGTATAAACACTGACAAAAACAAACATTCATTGAAATATTATATCTGAGAATTCCCAAGTATTATCCTTCTGTTTTGTTTATTTTCACTAGGTTCTGTAAGCGTAATTGTTTTTTTTGATCTGGGGGGGTATGGGGGGCGGGGGGGGGGGGGTAGGGAAAAGCATACATAAGAAACAGGGGTCCGGTGACATCAGTTTTGAAGGAAATGGTAATCCTGAATACGAGAAGAAAGAGCTTCAGCCACACCTTGAGGATCGAGGAGGCTGTTGAGAAGAAAAAAAAAGAAGAAAAAAAATGTCTTGACGACTTTATTGTTTCAGTGAGGGGCTTGGAGAAACTGCACAGCCAAAGTTGCTAGGTAACGTGGGTGTCTGGTGTTGTGGGAGGAGAGGCTGGAGGCAGACAGGTTAATCCCTTCTGTGCAACCAATTTCTGCCTCCTCCACCTCCCCTCCTCACACAGTAGCAGCCTGCCATGCTGGAAATGTGTGAAGGACCTTAATTGCCAACACTGCGCGGTTTCTCAAGAATGAGCCAGTATTTTCAGCAAAAACTCTGTTGTGCTGTAAAAGCAAAGGAGCTCTCTGTTTTCACAAGACTTTACAAAACCAGGCCAATGACTCATTTAAGTCAATTTAATACTGGTTAATTTTGGCTGGCATAACTTTTGTTCAAATTCACACGTATCTTTTCATGGGCATCTCTGGTTCTGATATGCTTACGTCTCCGTTTTTTTGTTTATTTAAATGACAGGAAAGGCATCCCATTGTAAAATTTTAAAGGTGACTTATCTGAATGAGGATAACTTAGCTCCAGAGTTCTAAACGAATGCACTACGACTATATCAACAGAGAGATTCCTCTCGTTGGTACATGACAAAGACAAAACATTGTCAGTCAATCACTCAGCCAAGGTCTTCAAACCTTCAATTACAAGAGCAAGTACAAGCTATTACTTTGATGAATATCATGTAGTAAACATATTACTAATAAACAGGCAGTATATCTGTCAAGATTAATTTGGTAGGATTTATGGCGCAGTCACACAAGTTGTATCTCATCCAGTCAGAATCTGTCAGCTGGAACGTGACCAGAAAATGCAAGCATGGTAATCCGTCATTGATACCGTGCGGTCATTTATATTCAGGCAAAATGATGTAACGGATGAAGCGGTGGCTTCTCTACATAAAGGACTTTATTCATGAGTGGAGAGACACATTTGCACGTCTCAGAGTTAAAGAGGGGAAAGAAAAACTGTCTTCAGGCTTGCTGCCAGTCTTTCCCCTCTCCCGACTCTCTCACACACACACACCCATCCCGCTCCACCACACACACACACACACACACACGCTGTTTTTTATTATCTTTACGCCGCTGTTTTCTGCCAGCTCGCGTGCATGCCAAAGCACATCCAGGCAAGTCTTCACAGGGCTGAAAAGCAAGCGGCGCTCTCCAGAGAGAGTTCCCATTCTGCTGCCCCGTTGGGACCTCCCATGGAGCGTGGCCGGGTGGGTACAGTGATGACCACAGGCCCCCAATTAGGCCTGGGCTCAAGGGCTACCCCAATCAGGAGCACCCTACCTTCAAGATCCTCCAAAAAGATCCAGCTGCTATGGTCTGGGTGAACAAAGACAATGTGTGAATAAGCTCCTCTCTCCCACCCCACCTCTGTTTATCTTTCAGAAGCCCCCCCCCCCATCCCACCCTTGTGTTTAATCCCAGTCCTGTAGCTTTGTGTCCAGGTATGCCTCTCCACAGGTCATCTCTGCAGTCTTGTTTGCACTGTGTATTTACCAGGTGGATTTATGCACTGAAATAAACAAACAGAACTCTAAGGTGTGTGTATGGGTGTGTGTGTGTGTGTGTGTGTGAGTGAGAGAGTGTGCATACATGCAAGTGTGTGTGTGTGTTTGTGTGCGCGCACGGGTGTGCATATATGTAGTATATTGTATATAGTGTGTATGTACAGAAATGGGCAAGACTAGCACAAGTATACAGCGTGTGTGTGTGTGTGCGCGCGGTTGTGCATATATGTAGTATATTGTATATAGTGTTTATGTGCAGAAATGGGCATGACTAGCACAAGTATGCAGCGTGTGTGTGTGTGTGTGTGTGTGTGTGTGTGTGCGGGTGTGCATATATGTAATATATTGTATATAGTGTTTATGTACAGAAATGGGCATGATTAGCAGAAGTATACAGCGTGTGTGTGTGTGTGTGTGTGTGTGCGCGCGGTTGTGCATATATGTAGTATATTGTATATAGTGTTTATGTGCAGAAATGGGCAAGACTAGCACAAGTATACAGCGTGTGTGTGTGTGTGTGTGTGCATATATGTTGTATATTGTATATAGTGTGTATGTACAGAAATGGGCAAGACTAGCACAAGTATACAGCGTGTGTGTGTGTGTGCGCGCGGTTGTGCATATATGTTGTATATCGTCACCTTCTTAAAATAATCGCCTAAGTCATTTTTTGAGGAACATGAGATTTTTGCTTAAATCAGCTCTTCATGATGCTGGCCACCTCTGGTAAAGTTGCCTAGATCCTTAATTGAAAGGATCATGCTGTTTTACCCCGGTAATGTAATCGCCTAAGTCAAGAGTGCTCTTAGGCTGTTTGTATGTTTGCCTAAGTCACAATAAATTTTGACTTAGGCATTTTTACAAGTTATTAATATGGCGGCTGCTTCAAGATGCACAAAGAAAATCAACATAAATGAAGTCATTTCCATGATTCTGGACTCGTCCCCGAATGGTAAGTGATAATGTTTACTACAATATTTGGCTAGGCTATAAATGTTGTGTAGTTATTTAGTCTTTAATCCTCTTATGTTACATAATTGACAGACAGCGTTATTTGTAAGTCAATAGTCATCTATTGATATACCCTTTTTGTGTGAAATGATTAACAAATATCATATATTCTGTATTTGGTTCAGTTTATTCTGTTTTCTGAAAAACTTGAAAATATGACTTAGGCGATTATTTTAAGAAGGTGACGATATTGTATATAGTGTTTATGTGCAGAAATGGGCATGACTAGCACAAGTATGCAGCGTGTGTGTGTGTGCGGGTGTGCATATATGTAATATATTGTATATAGTGTCTATGTACAGAAATGGGCATGATTAGCAGAAGTATACAGCGTGTGTGTGTGTGTGTATATATGTTGTATATTGTATATAGTGTTTATGTACAGAAATGGGCATGACTAGCACAAGTATACAGCGTGTGTGTGTGTGTGTGTGTGTGTGTGTGTGCGCGCGGTTGTGCATATATGTAATATATTGTATATAGTGTTTATGTACAGAAATGGGCATGATTAGCAGAAGTATACAGCGTGTGTGTGTGTGTGTGTGTGTGTGTGTGTGTGTGTGTGTGTGTATGTCGTATATTGTATATAGTGTTTATGTACAGAAATGGGCATGATTAGCAGAAGTATACAGCGTGTGTGTGTGTGTGTGTGCATATATGTTGTATATTGTATATAGTGCCTATGTGCACCGTTTCAGGTCAAGCCTTCTTCTTTCTTTGCTGCATTCGTTTTGAGTCTTGGTGCAGTTCTGTGTGTTGGTTTAGTACCGAGCGGCTGTCTCGCCAGGTCTCTGCAGGCACAAGCCCTGCAGCGCAACGCTTTTCACGTCTAATCTCTGTTTAGCACAATGTGAGAAGCGGAATACCTCATCCAAAACGTGACATTTATTTGCCTCATGACTGAATTCATGGCCTTCCCGTTTTACTGTTGTGTAAACACAACATGGAGGCTTTGTACTTGCAGACCAAAACATTGCATCCTCTCCTGTAATTTAGACTTTTTCTTAGGTTAGATGTTTTTTTTAATTCCTCTTCTTCTCAAAATGCAAAGCCTGCAATTTAGCTGTTGGGAAGGATTTTGTGGCCTTAATAGAAGTCATATATTGGCTACCCAAAGCAAAGAACTCACCACACATGCCCCTGTAAAAGCTACACCCGTTAATGTTAGTGTGGAGAAGCTGCTTTTCACAATCTTGGTAAACTGAAACCAAGCCCACACAAAACAAGGCCACATTCGCCATCCTGCCAGATGACTCAAATCCCCTGATTCTTAGCCTTGGTCAGTGCCTGCTCATCTGACACAGGCTTTTATTAGTTGCATACAGCAGTAACATGCGGCTTTGCTCATTACTTTCTGACAACAGGAAGTACAAATAACAAATACACACACACACACACGGCCACATACAGCCTGTCTCTGAGATATTGTGCAAATTCATTGGAATGCATAGCTGGCCAATCAACAGAGAGAAAACCAACTAGGGGCGGAGTTGGAAGTGAGAACTAATGATCGAAAAACAGCCAATTAGGAGAGGGTCAGCCATCCTTCTCCTCTCTGTGAAATGTCTGTGTGATAGTCAATAGCTTAATGAGGTAAAATCAGCTCTACTGATTTTATTAGTCTTTTTTTTTTAGAAGTGATAGGTTTTATATTTGATAATTTTGTTTCTCTGTGTCTTTCAGCCATAATTTAAAAAGCATAATTTTTTTTCCCCCCAGATATTTGAAAAACGAATTATGATTTGAGCATCAAAAAATAACTGAAAAATATGTTTAAATAAACTCAAGCTTTTTTCAGTTGATGTCATTGATATATGTAGCCTGCAAAACAAAACCAAATACTGTTCTTGTGCTCCATATAAAAAAAAAACTAAGAAAAAATTAATAAACAAAATAAAAAGACAGGTCTTTGCTTTCAATGAGTAAATCCTTCAAGGGCAGGGCTGGGAGAGCCTAAAGTGAGGTTATACAGTTTACAGAATGAATGCATTTACATAAGGCCTGATGGAAAATCATTGACTGCAGGATCATGAGTAAGTATCTTACAAAACCAGACATTGTGCAGATCCAATAATATTTATAGCAAATGGATGAATCTAATGACCTGTGCTTCCTGTCAGTCCACCTACATGATATAATGGAGGAACGCATTGCCTGCTCGACGCTCGTCTGTGAACGTGCAGAGCACTCCCAGTGAGAGAATCCTGTGATGTCGCTGTTCAGAGAAAAATAAAAAAGGGGCCAGCTTCAAATTAGTAAAGTGAAATTCTAATGACTGGAAAAAAATCTGATGTTTCGCGCGGAACTGAGCTCCGTCTACGCAACCCCCCCCCCAACCCCCCACCCGCCCGACTTCAGTGTTTTCTTGGGCAGTGAGTTCATTACAAGCTGGCCATTAGATTAAATCCTGAATAATGAATTAAAGTCCCGCAATAATCTGGAGGCCTTTCTGAGGCAGATCGTGCCTTTTCCTGCCTAGCGGCGTGAGTGCTACAGCGTGTTACTCACTTAACTGTGCTCTAAAACAATGATCTGACACTTCCTTTAATGATTATCCCATCACATTTCAGTGCTAACCACATTTCTGTAACTGTAAAGTATTTTAAGAACGACATCCACCTTTCCACCCAAAACGTTCGGTTACATCCTCGAGCAGGTTACGTGATACAACAAATTATGCCCTGCGCAGTTTAGGGTTGAATTTAAAAATATGCTATGAGGAATAAGTGGGTACACGTTGTTTCTTTGTTCTGGGCTTGTGGGACCCCTATGTATGCAAATTAAAATGGAATTGATTATGCTTTCAAATCCATTATTGATTTGAGCTGACTCAAGCCGTTTAGTCAGTAGTTGCAGGGTTTAGTACAAAGCTTAAAACAGTTTTATTTTATATTTGTATACTTTTATTCATCTTTTTTTTTTGTGTGTTTTGTGGCCTACCCGAGTGGGGTCAGTTCAGTATAAGCTCAACTAAATATTAATTGAGCTGAATTAGAATGAAAAGTAGACTGAATAGGGTTGAGAAACTGTAATATTTGGACAGTATTAAGTTAACACTCAGTGTTATAATTAGTCATTTAAAATGTTAAGATGTATTTCACTAATGCAATATTTTGGAAATACAAATTTGTTGACTGAAGTGACAGAATGCTGTGCAAAACCCTGAGCCGGCAGCTTTGAGTCCTTTCGGAAGACCACAGAACACCCTCGCGCTCCGCGGCTCTGTTAGGACTGAGAAACTGCAATGCTCTGCAACCAGCGCCGAGGTGCGAGGCAGACGGGGGAAGGGTAACGACGTAGCACATCTTGTTTTGCAATTAAAGTAATTATGTAAGCACCTGCATGACAATGGTCCTAAAAGGCATACAACTGTCAAAATTAGGTGAGAAGTAATTCTCTTTTTCTCACCTGCATGGTGATCAGGGAGGACTGCGGGAGGGGGGGGGGAGGGGGGCGGGGGGGGGAGGGGCGGTGGGGGATAAACTTATCCCCGTCCGTTATAAGGCCACTTAGCAGTGGAGGCGTCTCAGGGAAACAATGGTTAATGAGTGGATTAGAACTAAATGGGCACTCAAAAGGTCTGGAAGGAGAAAATAGGGCCGTATGTATTAAGTGTTAGGCTCCTAGTTTAAGGAGGCCCATTTAGAGCTGTAATCACAACCCGCTATTGTGAGGGATCCCCACAAGCGGGGGCCCTGCAGCGCAGGAAACTCCCATCAGCATCGAGGGCCAGTGCGCACGGCGGCTAACAGAGGCCCCGCTCAAGCAGCCCTGGGACTCATTTGCGAGAGATTTTCATTAGTAAACCATTCGTATTTTCCCGTAAAATGCAGACACCGCGCGGATGTTTAATCACAACCGCCCTGCGAGATAAAGTCGTGGAAATACAGTAA
>CM040401.1:27645298-27660298 GCA_022702515.1 Ilyophis sp. 1 JC-2022
TGAGATAGAATTGGCTGCAAAAGATCACATACCATTACATTACAGGCATTTAGCAGACACTCTTATCCAGAGCAACTCTTATCCATATCATCCATTTATACAGCTGGATATATACTGAAGAAATTCAGGTTAAGTACTTTGCTCAAGGGCACAACAGCAGCGTCCTGCCTGGGAATCGAACCTGCAACCCTTCGGTTACAAGGCCAGTTCCTTAACCATTATACTACACTGCCACCCGCATACCAACCTGGAGTCAACACAAATCCCCAGGAATGAAACGTATGAATGTTGCCATAAGCACAGCACCACCGTGACTCCTGAGAAAATCACAAAAAACATTCCAAAAAGCTATACTCTTCAAAGGGTTAAACACACCCTACTCCTGGGAGGACAGAGCCAATTGTGTTGCGCCATCATGTACTCCTGGTCATAGTGGGCTATTGACAGAACATAGGCTGTAAACCGTCTGGGCTATAGACTGCTGCCTGCGCTAGTGGAGGGTACATTCACTGACCGAGCCGCGTGGGAGCGCATGATAACGAGGAATGCTTTATTGATTTTTAACAGCTGCTAAAATGAAAAAGAGTGACTCAGCTTGTGCCCGCACTCGGGAGTTGATCTTTGTCTTTTTTCCGGGCAGCATGCGACACCTTCAGCAATTTAATACAGCACGTCCAAAATTAACCACAAGTCTGTCTGTCTTTCCGCTTTTTAATCCTGCACTAACTGCAGAATATGAAAGGTTCTATGCTTCCCTGTGGTAAAAGCGGTGGAGGGGAAGTCACATTGCTGCACTGGGAAATCGAGCATTCAGCCCATCAAGTTCTGCCCCTCAGCTACATTATCTCTGCTTTACAGTTATATACGTTTGTGTCCTGCATTATTTGGTCAGAGAGGTATTGCTGTGGTGCTTTGGGAACAAGAGGCAGAATGTGAATGAAATTTAAAAGAATGGGGACACAATGTATGCTAGAGAGGTTAAAGTGAAGAGCCAGCTATGGACGGTGTAATATGCCTCCATCATATTTGTGTCACAAGACCAAAGGTTTATTACCTTACAGTCAATGATTTAAAGAAAGAGCCAATATTATCCCAATGTCTCAAAACACCTCATGGAGAGTGGGGTGACTCACCTGCCAGCAGCCATTTTGCATTGTAACACGACAAGAGAACAAAAATTGTATCGTGTGGGCTGGTTTGATTTGGGTAACCGAGTGAACCAATTTAGAAATTTGGTCAAGACTGTTCAGGAAACTGTTCACTTTTTTGCACAATTGTCACAGAATCTCTAATGACTTCAATAAGGCCCATCAGAAAGAAGGCTCATCATATGGTACAGTGTCCCCATCACAGTGGCCCTTGCTCTTCTGCTTGTACCAGAACAAGGCCTGCAAGACTTCCACTTCCTGGCCCAGTATCACCACTTTCAGGTGGCGCCACTTTGGTGGTGATGGCTTTAGTTTGTAATTGACATAGAGAGTAGAATCAGCCAGGGGATTGAAAGCAAAGTTAAAAGAAACAGCTATACTGCATGCTCATAGCCCATTTCATAGGAAATAAAAAAGTTTTCTAATAAAGGAGAAGTTTGGAAGTTTTGCAGTCCTTTTTCCCAAAAAAGACAGGTGACATGAATTAGCAAACTCTGTGTGGGTTTAATAATCAATTTTTATCACACACATTTTTAAATGATTCACAGGACTCAGGAGTGTGAATTTTTATGAAATTATTTATTTCCATAGTTATAAAGCAATTGGTTTCTGGATGCTGAATCATTTGGTCTAACTGCTATTGACGTTCATATTAAAATCATAGAAAGCATTTGTAAAATCGAATTGATTAACCTCTTCTTTTTAGAAGGGTCGATATGAAACATCGCTGTAATTTAACTGGGGAACATTCTCACATTTTCTCAGAGACAAATTTGTATTGAGACGTCAAACTTCAGAAGAACAGAGAGTATTATTCCTTCTGGCTGAGTAATTTAAAGGTGCTGATCTGTTCCGCTGTAATTTGTAGAGCTGAAGTGCACAGAGAAACATGATGCGGAAGATAGACATAGCTGGGAGGGTGGGGGTTGGGTTTGAAGTTAATTTACTTTTATAACTGGTTGTTTGATGTATCCACTCACACATGAAATGCTACAATTAATTCTGACCACCGCGTAATTAGCCGATAATAAATCTCATATGCCATTCTGATAGGATAATTATTAATTTCAGTAACCATAACATTTACGTGAGTAGTGACTGAGTCAGGCAACAGTTGGGAAATAAGACCAGGAAATATTGTGTATTGTAATACGCAGTTTATATAGAAAAAAATGTTGTTGCCGTATTTAATAATTTTAAGGCCATAAGCAGGTGTATAGAGGCTCTGTACAGTAAGTATTGCATTTGCAGATTTTTCAGGAACTTTAAAAATGGGTAGCCTCAAATATTACGACGTTAACACTCTCTGCTGCGACGCGTTCATTTAAATCGTTTGAGGCGCAGCATATACATGATGGTGGCAAATACGTAACCACGACTTTCGCCGGACTGTACAGCTGATGTGTGTCCCCAATAGCACCCTCCAAACAAGTTACCCTAAACGTGATATGTAGCTAACAACCATTAGCATGGTACTTTATAAAACCGCCTTAACACCAACCTGCAATCTAATTAAAGTATGATGCAGTCGACCTGTGATTTTTGGTTCATTCAACACCTGTCCAATACATGCATTACTCCTTTGTTATTGAGTCTAACACCCAGCACTCACATCGTTTAAATACCAAGTGATATTGCGCCCATAGCAAGTGAACTGGGCAGGTTGGTCTTAAGAAGAGATGTGGCCAGGATAAATTTTGGCGTATTGCTATGTTGAGCCAGCGTTTAGACCAAGCGCTGACATCGCCAACATAGAGCCCTAGATGTACTGGAGACCCTTCTCCTCGTGGCAAAAATTATTACTGCAGAAAAAAAATTGTTCATCCTCTTTTCTTGAAAAACCAAAAGAATTACTTTAAACAAACATTCTTGCTTTCTTTGTGCATCCTCACTGAACTATAACAGTGTTAATCCTTAATTGCAGACTATGGAAATATTACTATCCACTACATGAACACAAAATAGAAACTTTTCAGGCCACTTCCAAACAACAGGCAGACTACTTGTAGTTGCACTTGAAAGATATGATGCTACACAACATGACCATAAATTATTTGCTATTTATTTTCCAACAATCACAATTCAAAGGAGGTTTACAGCAGACTATAAATTGAGACACGTAAAGAGCTGCAACCCCATTTCTACTTTACCAGACTATTGCCTTAGCCACAAGGCCAATTTCAGATGGCAGAGTCCCTATTGTTATAAAAATAAGTTGATAGTGAATTCCAGAGGAGTAGGAATTTTCTCTTACTGGACAATCTCTTACTGTTTTTTGGGTGTTAATCACAAGACCTAGTGAGCGGTATCCAGAAGACATGACGATGACATCCAGCATGTGTTGCATGGCAGCTGGGCTGTGGGCCAGGAGCGTGCAGTCATCTGCATATTGCCGTTCCTGAATGTTGCAGACAAGAGTTTTTGTCTTGGCTTGAAGGCAGCCGATGTTAAATAAGGCGGAACTGGATTTGAATACCATTATCTGTCCTGGTGGACTTGCTGGAGAGGAGTGTGACTGCCATCAGGAAAAGGATGAATATCACATGGGGCCAGTACACATCTCTGTTTCACTCCAATGAGGGAATGAGGGGAACTGCTGATCACCAACAAGTGCAAATTTCCTGAGTTTAATCCAAAGGATTTTCCAGTCAGCTGTATCAAAAGCTTTAGTGAGATCAATAAAGGTGATGCAAAGGTCCTTATTTTGCTCTCTACTGCTCTTAAGACTCCTGATTGCTGAGAGCACCACTGTGAACTTTGAAGGTTCATCAATGGAGACAACTGGTGGGAGGTCTGGGAGTGTGTCAAGGACAGATGGGTTGGATGGGTTTATTGTATTAAGCTGCCGGAGGGCTCGGCCCAGCTCTCGAGGATCTCTTGTTTATTTTGAAAGATACAGAGCTGTGGAAAATCCAGGTTCAGAAAGTAAAGGTTCTCCCCAGTATTTTGTTCCAATCACCTGGATTTTTTTAATTAGCACAATTCTTCAGCCAGGAGGTAGAACTAATTAGTGAAATCAGCAGGCTGGGTTCATGGGTCGAAGAAACACATGGCAGGTCTTTTGCTTTCTGACCCCTGGACATTCCACCTCTGCTATCTGCTGATCTAAATTGAGTGATGTTTTATTTGTGTGGACCATTGAGAGATTTCAAAGTGTGGTCATTGTTGGTGTCTGCGTGCTTCTGGATTTCTTTAGCTTTTCCGAGCCACCACTCACTTCCCAGGAGCCTGAGTTGTTTTCGGGTCTCAGCTCAGAGGACTTTCCAGCGAGAGAGGCGGAATGGACAATGAGGGTTGGAGAGGAGGGTAGCATGGGATTTGGCTTCAAGGAGCTCCTGCATTTTAGTAGTATCGTCAAACTAATCTTGGTTATGATTTTGGGTGAAGCCGATTGACTCAGAGGCAGCTTGGTCGACCTCAATTTTTGCCCACTCACTGTCCATGTGTGCTGAAGTGGGAGGAGAGGTGCTGTTGGGGTTGTGTCTGTAGATTGAGCAGTGTACTGCAATTTTGGTGCAGCAAGTTACAATATTAGGGTGAGATTAGTCTGCGATTCACGCCTGCACAGCCCACCGCCTGCTCAAACCAGGTTCATGGCACAAGTCGCAGCCCAGCATATGGCCAGTTGCTAAAGCCATGCATGCATGATCATAACTTATTCAAAAGCCAATCAACCGTTTTCTTTGATCATATGCTGTCCAATTTGACTTTGATATAAATCCCCCAAGCAGAAAAAAATCATACTTTGCATTTATTGTTCATTGTCTTTTTTTCTAATGTTAATTACTGTATTTATTTCTGTTTTTAATTGTTTGTGGCTGCTGTGCTGTGCTTATACTGCACTGCGGTCCCGGGGGTACTGCATTTCATAATTTTTCTTACACCCGTCTCTAACAAAAGGAATGACAATAAATGCAGCCGTGTAGTTGCATGCTCTTTCTACCCAACCACTCACCTATGTGAATCGAAAGGAGGTCCACTCCATTACATCCAGGTAACCTTTGATGCAAATTGCCTGGTGACACAGGAGGAAAGTATTGAGATGGTTGGATGCTGCCCCTGTTATGCCAGCAATGCCAGCTATGGGCAAATGCACGGCACTGGCACAAGGTAGGCATACACTTGGCGCATACATTCACTCTCATTGTCGGTATAGCTAGGTAGCTATTGATAAGAACATATCTCTGCACTAGCTAGCTTGTTCCTATATGGTGAATGAAGGAGATGTGTTTACTAACGCATTAAAAAAAGCAATGCTGATGTGGAAAATCTGTAATATTTAGCTTGAATTGGCTTTGCATTGTACAATGTCTCACATGTCACATCAATTAATAACAAGTGCGATAATAATAATAATAAGTGAGAAGTTTGGCTTGGTCAAAAACCGCAATAGAAATCCAAATGAGCACCACCAAGCCAAACGTCAGCTCAATACACTATCAGGGATTTTCTGTTCTTTTTTAAATATCTGACTGCCATACAGTTCTGTAGTTATGTTGATCTACTGTACCTCAAACAACATGTACTTATCACTGGGCAGACAAATTACCGCTTCTCCCAAATGTTTCACTTCCAGTGGGCATGACATTATATACTTGTCATCAAAGACAATGAAATGCATCACCTTTTCGGGAGTAAAATACTAAACTCTAATCTCTCTCTAATTGGAGGGTTATTTCACAATATTTACTCTCAAATCTAGCTGAAAACAAATGTTAAAAGGAGAATAATGTACTCGTTTGAAGTATTTGTAACCTATTATGAACGGAAGGTGAAGCTCCTTTCATCACGTGAAAAGATGTAGACTACTCACTGTAGGCTACAAAACTGTAAATAACATAGGCCTAGCAGCAGATTGAGTATTGATTAGTCAAAATGTTTGAGTATTATGTCAATGTATAATGTCACAAAGTGAAATAATGTTGTGGCAGGGTGGGCGTGGTTAGCCTCTGCGTGCAGAGAGAGAGTGAACCGAGCGGCTCTCGGACCCTGAGCCACAGCTGTCATAAGTTAATCAGCATCAGGGAGAAACGTAATTGAATAATGGTTTAATTGTTTCTGATTGCTATGACAGTGAGCCGGGGCTTGAAAAGGGAGAGACGGGCGGACAAACGGGGCTGGCTGGAGACGGAGGAAGTAAAAGCTCCGAGAAGCCAGAGCCGGAAAAGTAAAATTAAACGAAAATGAAATATACCCAAGCGGGTTTGTTTAAATATGGTGTGGTCTCCACTTCTTCCCGAGCGGTGGCACTCGATCTTGCTACAAATGTGTTAATGGTTGTTTATTTGATCATTTAGTCTGCATGGAAACTAGCTTAAAACAAAGTCCGCCATATACTCATGGTGGACTTCATGCCATTATAATATTGTACCACACAAAGGCACACATTTGTCTATAGCCTAACATTTTAGTGACAACCGCTGTAGACTTTATTGACTTATCAATCCAATGGCCATCAGTGCACTTAAATATCCTATATAGCCTAAAACAATAGGAGGAAAACACAACAAATGAAGTATACATAGTTTGTGATTTTAGACATTTTCTTGTGAACAAAATGCATTATTACAGTGATAGTATACATGTTTTTATCAATATAAATGCAAAGTAGATAATAAGTGATATAAGTGTCTTCCGTTGCAATGGTAGGCTAGACCACGGAAATTGGCAGTATAAAAAGAGGTAATTTGATTTGCTATGTGCTTGAATCCAGCTGCAACACACACACTGATAAATATTCAGCCTAATCCAGCCCATTTTCCAGCGCTGTGAGCTGTGCGCTGTGCGCTTCTCGCCTCTGGTCACGAAATTAACAAAATTCAGTAGCCCCAGGCAGTGCCCCATGGGCAGCGCCATTGACTGTGCCTCTGAGCCCGTAAAATAGAGCCCTAAATGTTACACTGTAACTAGTTAGTTGTAAACTAAAGCTGTGATTTTTCTTCCTAGCAAGGATTGTATTAGACCAGATTGTGTCCTAATCATCAACAGAGTCTAAGATATCCCTTTTCCAGATGGTGTCAACAGCTAAAGTTTTGAACGAAAGCCTGAGTAAAAACAAGTAAATTGAAGAGTCTTAACCCCTGGTCTTGCACCCAGGAGATAGGACCCCGTTTGTAGGTTTGAGGCAGTGTCACATGAAACTCTATTGGCTTGCAGAGGATGCCTTTACTTTGTTGACTGTGGAAATAGCCTACATCTTGATGTTGTTCGCACATTTAAATTCCTCCACACGTGTCCATTAGAAGTTTGATCTCCACTGCAGTGAAGTAAAAGCACTCGACAAACTGCTTTCTGGGGAAAATGTACTGTCTAGCTGACGTGCACAAACTGCCATTTGTGTTCTAAAGCTTCATTTTGCTGTCCCTACCACTATGACCCAAGAATGCCGGCAAGCCTTTTTTTAGACCAGCATTACAACACCTTCAATTAGTCTTTAATTTTATAATTGTTTCTGCTCCTTTGACTTCTTACCACTGATTATTGCAAATAGAGCACCTACTGTGAAGCGTTGAGGATAAGGACAGGTATAAATGCTAAAATAAAGGTTAAATACTTCCCAGCGTACATTTTCAGGACTAACTATGAGACACTGACCACTTCAGGTAGGATAAACCACAGCTTGCTAACAGTCATATAGTTCAAGAATTATCCCTCAGAAAATTGAAGGGGCAATGGGATTGGAACCCATGACATTTAATTTTCAAGACCTTTACTTTGGCGCTAGGCGACCGCACCCGATGATTGACAAGGAGGGAATGCCAGGCTCTCCAAAGCTATCCAACCTTTGCACCCAATTAACTCATGCTTCCCCTGAGCCCGACGAGTGCCATGTAAATGGCTTTTTCCCCCCAGTGGTGGAACGAATAAACTTCAGGACAGCAGAATGCTCAGGACAGCAGAATCGAACAGCTTCTGATGCAAACTGAAAACCCACGTCTTCAGCCTGCATCTACAATCGTTCCCCACCCCTAGCACGCCCACCTTTTGTACTAATTCAGGTTATGGTATCATTCTGGTTATAGATTGTTTGCTGTTTGTATGCCTTCTGGAAATTAACTCAAGTATAAACATTTTGGTAGCAAATCATAGCAATTCTCTCAGGCATCATAAGTCAAAGCATTCTGATACATGCCTTATTAGCAACCTAATCAAGCTCAATCTTCAAAAATCCACAACAAAATGTTTTCTCCTTTGCAGGCACTGTAGCAAAGAAGACAATAACATGGACAGACAACAATAACATTCCTGTGTAACAGTAGTAATCTTTAACAATTAAGTAGTTCAATTGGAAGGACCAATACTCCATAAAAAAACAACATTGAGGACTTCAACAACATTTGGTGCCACTTCATTTCTTTTTATCACCTTGGGAGAATTTATAACCTCTTATAGATCCTCTTATCAATTCTACCAAGGTAATAAAAAGAAATGAAGTGGCACCAAATGTCCACTCTCCGCTGAAAAATAAGGTTGAGCACAATTGTGTAACACCTCAAAGTCAATGAAAAACTCCATCTTCATCTCAACTATCTTCTAACTCTCGCTATGTGTGTCAGTATCGATCCGGCCATTATTTTACTTATTACTTTTTTCACTTCTTTTTCTTTCCTTTTTCTTGTTTCCTCTTCTTTTTGTTTTGTATTTACGTAATTACAGTTATTACCCTTAATTGAATCATCAGTGGTTTATCCCCCTCTTACTTCGTTACAATTATCTTCACCCTGTTCATGACTGCCATGTTATTTCCTTCCCCCTGTCGTTGGTGCATCGGTGTAAGATAACTGCCATATATACTCTTGCCCATTCAATCCGGTGCAGGTTTATATTAGAGTTACTATGTTCTCCTACTCACACCTCATTGTTGTTTTCCTGCTGCTTTCGTATCTGTGGTACGTTGGCTTTTATATTGTCTCCATATATTGCTTTTGGCTGGAGAGATCAAAGCAGTACGGGCTATGCCATTAATGAACAGATACATTTTATAGTGCTTATTTACAGTTCCATCACAATCAAGCAAACCCATAAGAACCCCGAGGTAGCATATCGTCACCTTCTTAAAATAATCGCCTAAGTCATTTTTTGAGGAACATGAGATTTTTGCTTAAATCAGCTCTTCATGATGCTGGCCACCTCTGGTAAAGTTGCCTAGATCCTTAATTGAAAGGATCATGCTGTTTTACCCCGGTAATGTAATCGCCTAAGTCAAGAGTGCTCTTAGGCTGTTTGTATGTTTGCCTAAGTCACAATAAATTTTGCATTGCATTTTTACAAGTTATTAATATGGCGGCTGCTTCAAGATGCACAAAGAAAATCAACATAAATGAAGTAATTTCCATGATTCTGGACTCGTCCCCGAATGGTAAGTGATAATGTTTACTACAATATTTGGCTAGGCTATCAATGTTGTGTAGTTATTTAGTCTTTAATCCTCTTATGTTACATAATTGACAGACAGCGTTATTTGTAAGTCAATAGTCATCTATTGATATACCCTTTTTGTGTGAAATGATTAACAAATATCATATATTCTGTATTTGGTTCAGTTTATTCTGTTTTCTGAAAAACTTGAAAATATGACTTAGGCAATTATTTTAAGAAGGTGACGATATGCAACTATGCCCTATCCATATAAAGTGTGCTATAAAGATGCAAAAAGGCAAACGGTAAACTGATAGAAAATATATTTTTTTATTATTATAAGAAACATAAATACTGCCAATTAGACAATGGGAGTATGTCTCAGCATTATTGCTAAAAAAAGTGTTTGATTTAACGTTTTAAATTGTAGTGGAATAAAAGATGCACTCAAATCGTTATTATGCTATAAAAATAATAATAATAGCCATAAAAATATGTGAACACTGTTTTTGTGCAATAACAGTGTAGAGTTTATTAGCTGCAACTACCAAGCATGGCTGCACAGAAGACATGCTCAAATGTATGCAACAGAGAAAAAAACCACAAATGAGTAATTACTGAGATGCTTATCAACAAATAGAGGAAACACATTTTTATCAGTTCAGGTCTTCTGCAACAGGGGTTTTCAGTGAGAGGGTAGGCTTGCCTGAGGAAAACCTGCTATGGTGGAAACACATTTGCCTCCACTTAATTATTTAGTGTACCTTATGTCTGAGTATGACTAATAAACTCTGCACTCCCTTCTATGGGGTGCTGAACGCAACATAAAACATTGTTTTTTCAGTGAATGTTTTATAAAATTTAATGGAAACATTTTTTCTCACATTTAAACAAAAAACTATCCCTTTTTTCTACATTTATTATCTTTGAAAAAAGTGGTGTAAATATTAAATGTACAATCCCAAAATTATATATATAAGCTAAATGTTTTATTATTTAGTGGTTTTTAACATTTAGCTAAATGTATAATAATTTAGCTAAATGTATGAACATTTAAATAAATGTATAAAATATTTAGCAAAATATTTATTTAAATGTATAAAACATTTATTAAATGTATGAAATATTTAGCTAAATAATTGGCTAAATATATAAAACATTTAGCTAAATGTATGAATCATTTAGCTAAATATTTAACTAAATGTATAAAATATTTAACTAAATGTTTTGTACATTTACTAAATGTTTTGTACATTAGCTAAATGTTTCGTATATTTGCTAAATGTTTCGTACATTTAGTTACATGTTTTGCACATTTAGCTAAATGTTTTGTACATTTAGCTAAATGTTTTGTACATTTATTTAAATGTTTTGTACATTTAGCGATATGTTTCGTACATTTAGCTATATGTTTCGTACATTTAGCTAAATGTTTTGTACATTTATCAAAATGTTTCGTTCATTTAGCTAAATGTTTTGTATATTTAGTTAAATGTTTCGTACATTTAGCTAAATGTTTTGTACATTTATCTAAATGTTTCGTACATTTAGTTAAATATTTAGCAAAATGTTTTATACATTTAGTTAAATATTTACTTAAATGTTTCATACATTTAGCTAAAAGTTTTATGCATTTAACTAAATATTTAGTTATGTATTACTATTACTAATAAATATGTATTACTATTATACATTTATCTAAATGTTAAAAACCACTAAATAATAAAAAATTTAGCTTATATATATAATTTTGGGATTGTACATTTAGTATTTACACCTGTTTTTTCAAAAATCATAAATGTAGAAAAAGTGGACTTTTTTGTTTAAATGTGAGGAAAAAAGCGATATTTCCATTAAATGTGGGAAAAAATGCACGGTAAAATCATAGTGTTTAATGTCGCATTTGGCTCTGCATAGCCTTCTGACAAAGAAAGACCGGAATACAAAAAAACTATGAGAAAAGGAAATCAAAGATGACTAAAAAGGAATATGTTTGGAAAGCATGATAATGAAAAAACAGTTCCAATTAATTTTTATTTTTAAAGATTTATGTTTACAAAATGACAGTAGCCTATTTCAGAAAAGGTAACACCAAGCATTTAAATAGTTTAAATTGGCCTAAAATAGTTTCAGGAAATATATATATATTTTTTATAGCTTTGATGTTCTATTGTGTATATGTATATACATGTGTGTGTGTGTGTATATATATATATATATATACTGTATTTATTTATTTAATAAAAAAATGCATATCTTAGACAATTTCACAAGAACATCCATCAAAAAAATTTGTGTGATCACTCGTTAATAGGTTAAGGTCAAGAGGTAAGAGTTAAAAGGTGGTCTGGTAGGGTGCATTTCTGTATGTAAGCCACCTTTTTAGTTTTTAAGTTGTGTCCGCATCTGCTCCTCAGGGCTGGGCTGGGCTGGGGCTGGGCTGGGGCTGGGCTGGGGCTGGGCTGGGGCTGGGGCTGGGCTGGGGCTGGGGCTGGGGCTGGGGCTGGGGCTGGGGCTGGGGCTGGGGCTGGGGCTGGGGCTGGGGCTGGCCTGGGGCTGGGGCTGGGGCTGGGCTGGGGCTGGGCTGGGGCTGGGGCTGGGCTGGGGCTGGGGCTGGGGCTGGGGCTGGGCTGGGGCTGGGGCTTGCCATTGCCCATTGTTACTAATATTTTCAGGGTTAAAAAAACATTCAGATTAGGCACACAGTAAAAATAAGTTTGATATTTTCTGACATAGAAATGAAAAATATTGACTCTAAAAACTGATATGTCTGTTGTCTTGCATTATTGTTTTTGTTGTCATGCATTCTAGAGCCAGGACTGTGTTGAAGAGACTGGAAACTAAGGGTTTTTGCCCCTTTTAAAAGCACAGTGTGAGCGCAGACGGAATGATTGCAATCAGGATTTATAGCCAATGTCCGTCCTATCTGATGTCATTGTGATCCTGCTGTCCTTACAGGCTCTTTTAGTGAATGTGCTGCTCAAACTTCTTCATAATAAAAAAAACCATGCTGCATCATTCTCCCACTAATATTGTTGATTTACTTATAAAAATGAAAAGCAAAAATTGTTACATTTCAACTGATTTTTGGGGTCGGAACATGCGTTAGCATTTCACGTCATGAAATTATCAAACATCATCGCCCACCAATCAATGCTTCTTTCCAAAGTGCACTCAGCATAACCGTTGTTTACAGGTTTGGATAAAGTCTGTTGTATATTCTTTGGTAAACATATTTTTTCTTGTGCCGATTCGTTCTACTTCACTGTACACCATAATAACAGTGTAGGGGGGGAGGGGGGGGAATAGTCAAGGGAAACCTCACATGCATTGTTTCAGCTTTAATTTGATGACTCAGTGCAATACCTACAGTCTCAGAAGTGCGCCCGATACTCATTTCCTAAGATGGCTGCCTCTTGCTGGTGTATTAAATTATAGAATAGATGGGGCTTTAGAGTCGGTTATAAAGGAGGGACACTATTAATGACCTTCTCTTCCAGCTCGGAAGGGTTTTGGCAGCCCCTCTACAGAAATATCTGTTTCTGTCATCTGGAAATAGCAAACACTGCATGCCGCAGCTCTAAAAAGTTTGTAGTTTTGTTTTTGACTAATAAGTACCCGCTCTAAAGTTTTGAAAGTAATCTCTCTCATTGAAATATGTTCCGTATTGTTTGCCATCTTTGGTCCTCAGTGTAGATTTTATAATTATTATTATTTTTTATTTCATAATATAATGTGACCACACTTTTTATCTAGTGAGAAAAATGGGCTTGGGTAATTATAATAGTGTTATGGAATATATATTTGATTGTATATATGTACTGTGTACTTTCCATCCACTGTGTATAAAATAAGTCTAATACAGCATATAAAAAAAAACATCTTCGATCAATCATGACCGAGGGAATTCAGATGTTCTGCCATTTTTTCATTAACATGTACCAACTAAACCTCAGCAATAGGTTTGCTTGAAGAAGCGTAAAAATATAAAACATGACTAAATCCCATAGGCTTAGCTGGTTATGCATTCCTGTCAAGTTTCCTGTTATTACAAATTAGGTGTTCTGTCAGAGGTGACCATGAAAGTAGGGGAAAAAAGTAGAAAATTTGGAGGTAATTTGGTGCATAGAATGGGCCTTTGTCACAGATTTATGTTGACTGGGGTTATTTGAGCTTCTTGCACAAATGTAAATGGTATTCATAGTGTTCATAGTGTAAATATCTTGTCATTTCTTCAGGATTGCATAACAGGCTAACCATATTTGTTCTTCAATACTAAGACTGTTTGGGGAACATTCTCACCTTGATATTGTCTCACACACAAATGGCAGTCTAATCAGAACGTTCCCCAGCATTCTTGAAGCCTTTAGCATTAGTCAGCGAGGCTCTTCAGCCGTTATTACTCAAGGCCTCATTAATGAGGCTGCTGGAGTTCTTTCATGCAGCAGTGAATATGTACACCTAAGGGAAAATGCAACCAATGGAAGCTGGAGCCAGAAGCTTTTCAGTCAACTTCCTTATTGCCATGTCTGACCAAAGTGACAGTCCATAAAAGTCATTGCTGCTCTAATCATGCAGTATATTCTACGCAGATCACATTTTATGAGCATGCGACGAACCCGGCTGTAGATAAGTCACTATGGCACTGCATTATACCTTAATGTCACACTAGGGTCATTTTATTGCTCTACTAAAAATGTGATGTATATTCTTGTGGGACTTTGTGCACAATATAATAAAAAAGACAAAATAAAGATAAAGGACTAGACTGTGTATAATAATACTTTTTATTTAAAATTTTTTGTCAGTTATTCAGCTATTTTCCATTCTCTCCAAATTTGAATTCTTAGACATATTTGTCCCATTGATTGCTACATACCAATAAAAGCTTCCTTTTTGGTCTGCCGGTTACAGTTGCCACTAACATGGGCAGACTTTATTCAGGACTATGTGGCAAACCACTGCACTGAGGGCAAGTGCTTTGACTGGATGTGCACCCCTAAACACTTTTATATACCATAGCTATATTTCACAAATGTATTCACTGGTTACCATAGATGCCATTGGATTTCTCCATTAAGGTTTTGCATGAGTCCTCCTGAGCCTCAATGAGGTGGAACCAGGTTAATGGGGTCATAATGAGGAAGATGCATTTGATCAAGCAACGCCACTATGTGTGGTGGGCAAAGGCAATTCAATGGCGTTCCTTTTGGTGGGCTCATTCTTCCCTAAATAGGCTAAGGAGTAATTAATTGGGTAAATAAATTCCGAGTGATTTCACAATAATGTAACATGAAAGGGAACGAGAATGCTGCCATATTTTCTATATCTTTATAAAAAGGTGAATTTACTCACAGAATTTGGATTTTTAATGAGATTGTCGATATGCTTAGCAGCGAGGCATACAGTATATCAGTTCACATTGGACATAATTCCCATTTATCCACATCCATTCAGTTGAAGTTGAAAAGAGAAATGTAGGTTAAGTGCCTTG